>CAKNYM010028064.1:0-12061 GCA_932195095.1 Andricus curvator | reverse complement strand
GGGGGGGGGGGGGGGGTAATTTTTATTTTTTAATATTTTGTTTAATTTAAAGAGATGGTTCTTCGTACATCATTCCTACAAATAAATGCGTTTATAATTTTATTTAAATCTAATTTATCCGAAACAATCTTGACGAATATGTAATATCGCCAGATTATTTAGCCGTTTTTGCCCCATTGTGGATCTTAAATACGTTTTCACCACCACCTGCACAAACAAGGCAAGTGCGATTTGTGAATTGTAAGTAAATTATATGAATATCAAAATAATAAGGTTAACGAAACTAAACAATATTGTTGACAACTGATAATATCGTAATAAATAAGAAATTAGAAAAATGTTATAAAATATAGCTTGCTACAAAATATTCCTCAAAGTTCATTGATTTTTTGCGCGATTTTTGAAATGTTTATGAAAATATAAAAAAAGATCATGAAAAATCTCAATTGTTAGGAAATTTTGAAAACGATGGAAAATTACTTTAAATTTAGTTTAAAAACGCTGCCATTGTTGCAATTTAGGAGGTTTCAAGGTTTTCTTATTTCAGTTTATCCAGTTTTTTGCACTCTTTCAAAATTCATAAGAAAAATTCAAGAATAATAAAAAATGGTGAAGCTATTTTTAATTTTTGAAAAAAAAGAAAAAAATTCTCAAAAACCCCACGTTTTTTCAGAAATTTGCAGCAATGATAGGTCGACGTACCATAAATTTCCTTTTTAGTAATTTTTTGTTTTTCAAGAGAAATTTTTTTTTCAAATCCTTGCTTCTTTTGCAATTTTTGAGATTTTAAGGTTTTACTTGCTTTAGTTAGTCAAGTTTTTTTTACTCATTTGAAACCGATGAAAAAAAATGAAAAAAGAATACAAAATGATAAAGCTGTATGGATTTTTTTAAAATTACAACACGACATTTTCTCAAAATATGTAGCTACATTTTTTTCCGTTAAAGTTTTCAGGAGTGATAGGTAATAAATATTTGAGACGAACTGAGTCTTAGTTTTTTCGCGGAAAAACGAAGGAAAAGTAACCAGCTTTGTCGTTTTTGACGCATTATATCGTTATGCCCAATAAAATAACATTTTACTGATTTGAAATAAAAAAAATAACAGTAAACTTTTTTTTATTCTTTCTTCATTTATCTCGTCGGCTTTGTAAAAGTGTAAAAAACCGAAACAAGAAAAACTTAAAATCTCAAAAATTGCAAAAAGGCAAGGTTTTGAAAATCAAATAAAAAAAAAATTTCCTTCCGGAAAATACAAAATCCAGCCGATTTATGCTGGAATTAACCCAATATACGAACCAATATATTCTTCTAAAACTTATTAAACTTACGGATTTCGGTATCGCAGTCAGTTCCCTTCTTCTTTTGAGTAGTGCTTAAGATTTTATTCTTATTCTCTATATCACAATTATTATTCTCGCTAACATTAAAGGAGCTAATGTTATTAGCGGTATTGCTATTTCCTTCTTTTATCGATGGAAGAAAATTGGAAGAAATTATACCTGCAAATTTGAAATGTTGACAATCGAAAAGTTTCTCGTCAGAAATCGCCAGAATTCCTGATTTTTCTGACTATTCCTAACAATTATTTAGTAGAATTTTAAGTAGAATAAAAAAGAATATTTGAATAAAAAAAATAAATCTGGTTATTTTGAGAAATTGAATTTTGAAAATTTTGGAAAAAAAGGTTCTGACTAGTATTACGGAATTTTCCGTAAAAATAACCGGTCAAGTAAAGAGCTAGAGGGCCAGTTTGAGGAAATTTTCCGCAGCGTTAGTCCTGAACGAATTGGAATCTTACAGAAAATTCCGTAACGGTAAACAGTTCAACAAAAAAATTAAGACGTTGAAAAAAGTGATATTTGAAAATATTAAAAAAATCAAAAATGAATATTTTAACATCTTTTTTTAGCAAAATATCGGAGATGTTCTTTTCTTTTTATAAGTTGTGCAAGTTTATACAAAATTGAAGAGAGGAGGGTTTGACGTTTCTCAGTCCGGTGTGGAATATGTAAATAAATCGATAACTACTTTTTTTTTAATTTTCAAATAAAGAATTATTGTAAAAAAATCTTTCTTACGCAGGAAAAATTGTCTAAAAGCTGCATTTTTTTATCACTTTTTCCTCCTTCAACTTCTTCTTCTTTGCTAATATTCGTGTCTGACAATCACTTCACTGTTAAAAATGTTTGCAATTTTAATATACATTTAATATACATTTGTATATTAAATCTAAAACCTAGGTATACGGAATCGCCATTAAGAGACTATGTTATTAAATTTCATATAGCGCATATTGATCATTTATCAGAAAAGTCCGATATTTGCACTTTACAAAAATTAAAAACAATTCTGGCAGCAATTTTCAATTATAAATGATCAAAAAGAATATTTTCTCCTAGATGAATGTAAACTACACCTGTTTTTCAGAGACAAGTTCAATTAAACAAATAATTAAGAAACCTAACCTCCAAGCACCTGTACTCACGTTAAAATTCTAACGTTCGCAGCGAATTTTAGGAATAATTCCACCCGTACGTTGCACTTTAATTGTAAGTAAGAATTTAGTCGACGAATGTAAGGTTATTGCTTTAGTTTTTAAAATTTGACAAGATCTGAAGGTATCAAAGGACTTGTTGTTTTCACGCATTCTGTTTTACCGACTTTAATACACGTGTATATTAATTTTACAACATGATGGTATATTAAAATTAATGTACGGTATGTGCAAATGACTTTACTCACATGTATATTAAATTTCGATCAGTTTTTTTTAACAGTGATGAAAATTTATTTGATTGAGGAAAAAGAAATTTCTTAATTTAATTATAAAAGGTTTTCCGTAATCAACTACTCTTTCATGAGACAAGAAAATATTTCATCCTCCATATTTGTACCAATATTTTCTTGATTCAAGAAAACTTTCTTGTCTCACTGAAGTGTACTTGATTGAGGAAAAACAAGTTTCTTCATTCAAGTACAAAGTTTACCTTCAACAAGTACACTTTCATGGGGCAAGAAAATATTTCATCGTTCATATTTGTACCGATATTTTCTTGAAATAAGAAAACTTTTCTTATCTCATGAAAGTTTATTTGATTGAGGAAAACAAATTTTTTTATTCAAGTACAAGGTTTTCCTTAATCAAGTATACTTTCACGAGACAAGAAGATATTGCATCTTCCATATGCATACCGATATTTTCTTATTATTATACCATTAAGCCATTTCCTTTTCGGGGAGGCGTGACTCGCTCGGTTGGAAAATAGTAGTGTTGGGAAGGAAATATAGATTTTTTAGATTGATCTAGAATTCTCGTGTTATTCATTTAAACAACACGTTCGTTCCGCAACACTGCTCCGACCCAGGTTGCTGATCAATCTCTCTAGCAATCACCCCAAGTGAAGAGCTTCACAAGGTTGTTATGTGAGGTTCCCCACTCGGGCCCATTAGTATCCATGGTCTTTTGTTTCGGGCGTCATTAACTCTATTGTCACTCTGTTTGCAGACTATTTGTCGCCACACTTTTCTGTCCTGGCATACTACTCTAGCTTCCTTCACGTCCATGCATTTTTTCATGCAAGCTCTCGTGTTTCTATAGCTGCTTATGTCTCTCATACACTCTCATCCTTTTCTTGTCAGATACATTTCTCGCTACCGTATAGCACAGTCGGTACAAATATAGAATTATGTATTGCCATTTTAGCTTTTTTTGATTTATTTTTGCTTCTGAGAATGGACCCTGCTCTACCGATAACCTTCTGACCCTCGTTTATGTGCCTATCTAACTCCCTATCTATCTTCCCGTCACTAGTGGCTACCTAGATATATGTACTTATCAACTTGTACTAATCTCTCATCATTTATTACAATGTTGCACATTGTTTTCTCACTTGTTCCTTCAAACACCATGATTTTTGTTTCATTTACGTTAATTTTGAGGCCCATGTTCTTCATGCTTGTATTAAGTTTATTCAAAATTCTTTGCAAGTCCTCGATTGATTCTGCCATAACAATCTTATTGTCATCTGCGAAAGCTGACCCACCTACCTTCACTGTTTCGAGATCTACACCTTCTTCATCGAAGAGGGCCATTCTTAGACACTTATCCATAAATATGATAAATAGACATGAGGACATAACGCATCCTTGCTTCACGCGTTCTATAATATCAATCCAGTCACTCAGTTTCCCATTAACCCTTACACTTGCTTTACTATCCTGTATATATTGTTTTCATTGCTTGTAGGAGCCATCCATTGACTCCGTTCTCTTTAAGGAATTCCCAAAGTTCACTTCTATTTACCTTGTCAAATGCTTTTTCTAGGTCAACAAATGCACAGAAAACTTTCTTTCCTATCTCTCAAGATTTTTTTTGTGATTTGTCTTAAGCTAAATATTTGATCTGTACATGATCTTCCTGGCATAAATCCACTTTGGACGGATAATTATTTTTGAGTATATTTTACTTACGGTACTTAATAAGCTGATACCTCTGTAATTATTGTAGTTGCTTTTATCTCCCTTCCTTTTGTATATTGGTACGATAATCGCTTTTCTCCACTCGTCTGGGACTTCCCCCATCTCGATACATAAATTTATCAATTCGATTTTCTTGATCCAAAAAAACTTTCATTGTCTCACGAAAGTTTACTTGATTGAGGCAAAATACATTTCTTCATTCGTGAGACAAGAAAAATATTCTTGGATGAAGAAAATATTGCATCGTCCATATTCGGACAGATATTTACTTGATTCAATACAATTTTTTTGCTTCTGTGTAAAAAAGTCAGATTCTCCTCCCACTGCATCGCTTATTTATTCAACCAGCTGGAAAATAATCTTCAGAGCATCAAATTAAAATTCCATCGCCCACTTTAAAAAAATTCAAAAGGTTCTCAGTTTTGCGGGGGCTCCAGCGCAAATAGCTACGCTTCTGACGAATTCGCATCTGTCAGCGGAGGTCCTGCTCGTACCTGACTTCACTTGAAAACGTCGGCAACGATAGGAGCGAGCGGACGCGTGTTCAGGTTTCTCGGACCCCAGTATTCTTTTTTTTTTAATTCTTCAACTTCTCCTCTAGTGTTATCGGTTCGTGACAATTAGCAGTGCGATCAGTTCTCTCCAGTGAAATAAGTGCATATTATTTTCAAACCAATTTTTAAATCCACGACTTCAAAATATTCTTTTTTTTTTTAATTTTTAACAAGTGTTAAATAATACAAGAAATAAACAAAAACAGTCAATCGTTTCTAAACCGCTTCAAACACACCGACGGCGACGAATGCAGAGCAATGGGTTTTAAACTGGGTATCATCGCTCTTCAGATGCGGAAGTGACGTCAGAGACACTACATGAAATAAGAGTATGTACTCCTATCTTAAATCTTTTAATTCAGTCGTTTTATAGAATCGAATTTTTATTCGGTAATGTTACTGAAAATTCCGTAATTTTGTCCAGTGACATTTTCATTTTATTTATCTTTAATTTTCACGAGACGATTCACAGAAACAATCTTATAAATTGAGACATACAGGAATGTGACTAAGTAATCACGAAAGGTGAAACGCCGACTCATTTGTCACTGACCTCTTATTACATACATTGAAACATGTGGTTATCAGAAATTGTACCGTCCAGAAGTTTGAGAGCGTCTGCGTCATCAATTTTGGAATTTACCCAATTTTTTGTTTGTTTGCAAATTGATGCTCGGAATTCCTAATGATTGTGAAAGAAAACAAGACTGATGAGGAAAGAATTGATCATGTTATCCTTAATTTTGAAGAGGTCATCAATTTCTCGTTTTTTGGTCATTTCTACAAAGCGGCTCAATTTCACAGATTTTCCGTGTAAAGCAAACTCTTGTTATTACAATCATTATGTTCTCAATGTCCATTTTATTTCGAGTTGCTGCTTTTGTAATAGTTGAAGCTGTCATCAAACTTTTTCTGATGATCATCAATTTAGCTCCAATTGGATTTTTTTTTAAATCAAAGTTTTTTAAATCTAAGGTAACATTTTGTTTCCTTTTTCTTTCTTTCTAAATTCTTTTCTGAGAATACACTCTTTTTTATATTGTAAAATGTTTATTTCCAACTCTAAGCAATTAAAAAGTACAGAAACATAATCTGAATTTAAAATTATTGTACATGCGAAAAAATTTATTTTCTTTAACGCTAAACAATTTACCTGTAATCGACAAATTTTATATATCCGGTTGTCTGCTGAATATAGTCGCAGCTGATTCGTTCCAATTCATAGTTTTTACAGCAACCCCGCTCAAAGTCAAGCAGAATTGACTTGAACCTTCAATCACTCAGCATTTACGTCATTTTTTCCTCAAAATATGAAAATATTTAACAGCCGGGAAATAAATATGAAAAATTTGATTTTTGATGGAAGAAAAATAAAACGTAACTAATTACGAATACGCAATTAAACGTTATTAACAGTTTTGTAAAGTACATATTCCTACAAAAGACTGTCATTAATATTCATTATGAATCAGATAACAACATTAGGGAACTGCCGGAATACGAGAATGGAAAATTTAAATTAGATTCTAAGCATGCAGAAAATCGTGATCTACTTATGTAATCCCTCAATCGCAATTGTGGAACTATTGAACTGTTTTTCCCATCACATAACAAAAAATGTTACGTGAAAAACTCGTGTCGTTAAAAAAATCAAAGTGGATATAAATACAGAAAAAAGAAAATTGCAGTCACGTATTTATAAATCTCTGAGTGAAAGATGATTTTCTATAGAAAGATAATTGAAAATATCTCTTTGATTAGGCCAGATGGATTAATAATGAAGGAAAAGAAAAAGTCAGGATTGGAAAATCTTGTGTCACGTTTGCTTGCTATTCAATGCTTTTTTATTTCTGGAATCACCAATAAGAGAAAGCGTGATTTACTATTTAAGTAGGATGAACGATCTAATACTTTCGCACGTGCATAGCTAACTTGTAGGCATATATATATTTACAATATAGCAAACTTTTTTTTAACGGAGGTAAGGTATGTCTTGTGAATTGACAAGAGGAAATAATTTACATACCTGAAACAATGTGTAAAATAACAGTACTGTGATGATTCACTGCAGTTTCATACTTTCATCCCACTATGTATTATAATTTGCAGTTACTCTTTCTTACCTTCTTAACTATTATACTAGTAACGCTCTCTAAATTTGAATCAGTGACAAGTAAGACGTCGCTAACAATTAATCAAATCAGTAAGGATTTTTACTGAATAATCAGTGAATTTAATTGATTATTCAGTGGGTTTTCACGTTATCTATTATGTGACGTTCGCTTTCAAGTATTAAGATTACAATTTGTCTCTCAACATTAAATTTTTTCAATCTGTTCCTTCATTATTAGCCACTATCATTAACTAAATTTATTTAAAGTGATTAAAACTTATTTTATTTTACAAACTGAGAAGAATAGTACCATGAAAAAAATATTTTCTATACCAAAAGAAGAAAAATATACATTACATTATGAAATTTTTTTAAATTTACGGAAATTCAGAATGACCATGAATTTCCGGTAATTTATGGGTAAAATATGGTAATTTAACGGTAACTTATCGCTTTGAGTTCGTCCAATTTGTCAAACAATGTATCGATCTATTGACATCATGCATGTATTATAAAAAATATTTTTTCTCCCTCTCCGCTTGATTTAACTATAAGGGGTCATCCATAAATTACTAAAGGGTTTTATTTGAAACTTTAGATACCCCTCCCTCCCCTTTGAAACTTTTTCTATAATAAGTGTATGTATAACTCTAATATGGGCGTAAGATATCGCTGCCCCCCCCCCCCCCCCCGCCGAAATACCTTACGTAATTTATGGATGATCCCTAATTATGTATTTCATACAACTAATTTATTGTTCCTAAAAGGCTAATAACAAAATGCATACAAGTTTAAAAATGCAATTTTTAATTTAAAGAATTTGAAAGCTTTCAAAACTTACGTATGAATTCTGAAAGATTCTCAAAACATTTTGAAAACGTCACACTTTAAAAAAATTTCTCAGATTTCACAAATTTTAATGAATTAAAAATTATTTTAGAAGTTCTGAAGAGATTTCACTTTAATGCCATTTAGAAATATTTGTGAAAATGTGGACGAATTTTAGATGATTTCAAATTTGAAAAATATCATAATATGCTTCAAGGTCCAAGGATTATAATTATATGGTACTTAAAAAGATTAAATTTTTATGAATTTTAAGAAATTCAAAAAATTTTCAGACTTTACAAGATTTTTAAAGATTGCAATAAATTCTGGGAGTTTCGATACATTCTAATTTTTTTCCACATTTATTTTAATGAGTAAATCAATTTCTGAAAGGATTTAAAATTATTTAATATTGGGTAACCAGTAATGGATTTTTTCAAGTTCATTTTTCATTTTTTTTTAACTGGATATTTAAAGACTTTCCATAAGCATGAAATATCACCTGAAGCATCAAAATGCCGAACTTGACTGAAAGGCCTTTTCCATACATTTTGTGTGGGGTCCTTTACCGATGTTCAAAAACAAAGTATGATGACAATTTTTCTAAACAAAAAAAGTTCAAAGATTTTTGGAAAATTTATGCAAAGATTTGAACACATTATTTTTCACCTTTTAACCAAAGTTGAAACATTTTTTCTATGGCAACATATTTTCAAATAAAAAAATATTCCTACATATATTTTCGATATTGGTGCTTTTTAGCTCTTTTGAATTGTCTTTTTAAAAAATACAATTTTGAACAATTTTTGTATGTTTTCCTAAATATTTCGAAAATGGTTTTAAAAAGCGGAAAAAAGCAATAAGGTACTTTTATAAATCTTTTCTACATAATGATTCTTTTTTAATCTTGAAAATTTTGCATATTTTTTGAAAAGAAAAACTTTTTTAAAAAATTTGAGGAAAAAGATTGCCGTTTTTTAAATGTTGCATATTTCTAATTTTCTTAGTTCCTTTAGTATCAATTTGAGCAAAAGTCGTACCTCCCACGCTATACTTACCAAATTTTCAAAAAATCCAAAAGAAATGTTATTATTATTATACCATTAAGCCATATCCCTTTCGGGGTAAGCGTGACTAACTCGGTTCTATCATGCAGTTCATATGAGAAAAGTGTGAACGGGGGGAGGCATAGATTTTTAGGTCAATCTAGATACCCCGTGTTGTTAATCTCTCTAGCAATTACCCCAGGCAAAGAGCTTCACAAAGTCACCAATGTAAGGCTCTCCACTCGGGCTCATTAGTACCTATCCAAGGTTTTTCGTTTCAGGCGTCAGTCGTTCCACTGACACTCTTCACCATGCATTTCTTATAAAACTGTTTGTCGCCACATTTTTCTGTCCTGGCATACGTCCTTAGCCTCCTTCACGCCCATGCATGTTCTCATGCAAGATCTTATGTTTCTATTGCTCCTTATATCTCTACGAATTAGGGTCTCATTCACACATTCTAACCATTTTTTTCTCGGTCTGCCTCTGGGTACGCTGCCATTTACTTTACCTCAACGAATTTCTTTCATTCCTGTTAAATAGTGTCTCATCTATCTTTGAGGTTTCTCTCATTACTGACTTTGTCCATTAGCGCTTTACCGAACATCATGCACATGAATTTGTTCAAATAATGATTTATTCGAAACTTCTTGAAAATTTGTAATTCACACTATTTACAAATTTATTTTAATTTCTAAGTCTTCGAATTCTGACTCTTTTCAAAATGGAAGGCTTTACAGCCATTTAGCCTAAAAATATGCAGACCATATTTGCTACATCAACGGCTGCTTATAATTGCAATATTTATCATGCCTATTTTACAATCTACATTATTCACCCCATCATTACTCACTGCATCATTACACTTTCGCTCTTGCTGGCTGCTTTGGATTCTTTCACACTCTAAAATCCTCCACTCCATAATTACATTCTCCTTCTCTCTCAGACCCTTGGATCTATTATTATATGTCATCCAACCTCATTAACACTTATCCTCACTTCAATGATTAATCAGTGAAAATCTTTACTGATTTGACGCAGTGACGTACCTTTCACTGATTTAAATTTAGAGAGAAAGCTTTCCAATTGCTTAGAAATTAGGAAGAAATTTCATTTTTCTTATTTTTAATTCAAAATAAAACAGTCACTAATTAAAATTAGTAAAAAAAACTTCACTGATTCGAATTCAGCGGACAAATTTTTATTTGTAAGATTTCATCCCAGGAAAAAAGAATCGATTTAATAACATTTTTTTGAATCGGAACATTTAAGAATGCGGATTCACGCAAATTGCGGCCAATCGGGTTGTAAAAATGTTAATCGGTCTACTGAGTAGGCAGCAGTAAATCGGCGAGTTCGGATTTAATGGATTGTTCGTTCTGTGGAGCCGAATCGGACCGACTTACCTCAAATTTTTCCAATAAGCGTTTCCTAATTAATTGTGCGGGCATATGAATCGGTTGAAATCTCTATAAAACAGAGTATGGTGGATGTTGTATCCAATAGGAAACTTAAGATTGACAATTTCTGTCAATGAAACGGCACAATCTAGTTTTATTCAGTGAATACTAAAAGGCAGATTAGATTTATAATCATTTGAATGGAAGTGAATCGGTAAGGGTAGCGAGTAGTGGATTTAAATAAGAAAATGTTCACTGTTACAAATAGTATTAAATACCAGAGTATATTAAAATTAATATCTCAAGCCTATGAAATCGCTATTTACCCAGTAAAAAAAAACTAATTCGGGAGAATTGCGGTGAATTAACATGTTTAAATTCGCCCGAATTCTGCTTTCTGATTCGTTGAAACGAACTGGGCCAGAGCGAATTAAATGCGTGTCAATTCGCCTTAATTTGTGGTCGAGGTCATTTCGAAAAAAAATAATAAAAATTGCATGCCTTGAGACTCGAACCAGCGATCTCAAGGAAGGCACCCTTGTGACTGGTCACAAAAGTTACCGATCTATTACCATGAATTTCTAAAATTTCCTCAAATTATCATATATTTCAATCCATTACCATAATTTTAAAAATGTATGAAAAGTTTGATGAATTATCATAATTTCTAAAATTTATGGAAATTTATCATTAGTGTGGAAATTGATGAAATTTTTGGAAAAATTATTAAATTTGTAAAAATTTATAAAGTTTGTGGAAATTTATGAAATTTGTTGAAATTTATGAAGTTGTGGAAATTAATGAAATTTGTGGAAATTTATGATATTTTACGGAAAATTATGACGATATTAAAAATATGCCGGAAGAGAAAATTAAGATCCGGCAAGGAATACAGATATATACAGATGACACATAACCTCCACCTGTTATCAAGATCTCCCTTTAATATTCTATTGTCCGACATATTTTTGCAAACATCAACTTTTTAACTCGTTGCAATGAATCTAGAATTGTTTGGAATTAATAATAAATCGTTTGGAATTCATAACAAATTCTTTGGAATTCATTTTAGTACACGGTAAAATATGCCGGAAGAGAAAATTAAAATCCGGCAAAATATGCCGGAGGATAAAATTAAAATCCGGCATATTTTGCCGGAACAGAATACTCTACCTTGTAAATAAAGAACGTTGTGTATATTTCTTCCGGCATATTTTCCCGGATTTTAATTTTCTCTTCCGGCATTTTCAGCCAGAATTTAATTTTCTGTTCCGGACAAAGAAGTTCCTAACCTCATTTCGCCAACCCCAGTTTGTCCTGTAATTTTTTATTTCGGCATGTTTTGTCGGAAATAAATTTTCAAACTATTTAGAGTTCACATTGAATTTTTTGGAATTCATCATAAATTCTTTGAATTTTCAAAGAATTCAAGTGAGACTTCGGCCACACTCGTAAACCGGGTACGGGAAATATCAACAATATCAACCTTTCATTTTATATTCTGGCATACATGTAGTTTTCTGGATATGAATTTTTAAACTTGTTGGAATTAGTTTTGAATTCTTTAAAATTCAAGCTCGAGTTCGGTAACACTCGTCGCCCTTTCCAAATCTCCGTGATCGGGGGGGGGCGCCCCCG
>CAKNYM010028062.1:0-20080 GCA_932195095.1 Andricus curvator | reverse complement strand
CAAAAAAGTGGTCTCAAAAATTTTCAAAATGTGCTCACTTTTTGGATTTTCATCCAAAATAGCTGGTTAACGAACTCGTTCTCTATTTACGGCCATAAAAAAGTGTGCCGAAGCTCAATCAAATCTGATCATTTTTTCGAAAGTTATCGTGGCTACAGACAGACAGACATACTACAGACTACAGACAGACACCTTCGTAAAAATCGTTTTTTCTAGCTCAGGGGGTCTCAAAACGTGGAGATTTGATGAAAACCGACTATGTCAAATTTTACATAAAACCAATACCTTCTCATTAGAATGAGAATGTAACAAATATATTTGTAGTAACATTATTGATCTCCTAGTTGTATAACGGTCAGGGAAAATGAAAAATAGGTAAGGGAAAATTCAGGGAATTTCGAAATTGGGATTTTGTAGCGGTCCTGATTAAAAATGGAGAATGTTGAAGGCTTCATGGTAGATCTTTTTCTGAAGAGAGAGAGAGAGAGAGAGAGAGAGAACTTGAGGGTGGACAAACCAGCCCCTAATCGTAAATACGATACGTCCTAGAATGTTTCGTATCTCCTTGCGCCGGACGTTCACCAGAATTGCTTCACTTTTGTCAACGACTTGCTCTTATCCACCCTCCTTACAATGTCATTTTATCCAGTTCGTTCGAGGGAGTCACAGGCTCTTTTGCTCTTCTCAAGTAGTATTATTTCTACAACAACTAAACCGAAGTACTAACGGCCTACTTCTGCTTCTTGGGGAAAAATAAACTTTTTCATCAAAGATTTATGGTGATTGCCTAGTAGGGTGGGTCGAAGAAACGTTGTTTTTTTCGTTTTTGAAATCGGCAGGGGGCGGAAAAGTTGTATGTTATTAGTGGTACCAAAAAGTTATATGATGACGCCTCGGATGACACTAAAAAATTGTTATATCTTCAGGGTCCCCTGGGCCTTCAAAGGAAATTTTTGATTTTTATGTTTTTTATGATACAAAAGCTTGCTAAAGTTATTGAATACTTAATATAAATAACTAAGTAATACTACTTTATTATTAGAAAAGCTGCGTCTAGTCGTCCCGAAAATTCGGGATGACTAGCCAAGCTTCTGACAAATATTTGACTACTCATCCCGAATTTCGAAACGTCGAAAAACTGCGTATAAAATACATGAAAGTGACAAAATTTCTTTGAATACATATATTTTTAAATATCATTAGAACTTGGAAGTGTCTAGGAGCACCGAAAACATCTAGCTATGCTCCAGCTATACGTACCGAAATTTCGGTACACAGCCCCTTTTCCAGTTCTCCTTATTCGTACTGAAAAATGTGGATACTTGTACCGATATTTCGGTACACGTAGAGCCGGCCTTAGAACTTTTTGATTTCAATAATATGAGGCAATTTTTTCATTCCTTCCTGATTTCGAAAAAAAATGTTTTTTTAACTCACCCTATTGCCTATAAAACTTCATTTCTGTATACGTGACTCAGAGAAATGTCGTCAAAAGGATGTCTCTTGACACAAATGGAATTTCCCCTTAAATTTAAGATGAAGCGGATTTTCATTTGTCTCAACAAGAATCTTTTTACAGCAAGAATTATTCGTTTACGACAAACTTTATCTAATCTTCCAGCGAAATAATTCTCTTTGTGTAAAAAAGATATTTACGTGGTTCAAAAGAAAGCACGCAAGAGGACGATGCTTTTGTTTCAAGACAACTTTTTTCTCTAATTATAATTCTCAATTCATAAATTAGAATTTTTCATTTTAATTATAAATTTTCTGATTCGGAACTTACTTATTTAAAAAATGCTCGATTAAAAATCTTTCAACTATAAAGGCTTTAGATTTTGTTAAAAATGTTGAAACACTAATCATTCATATTTGAAACTAAACAAATTTGAAACTTTTCAGTTTAATATTTTCACTTCTGAACGTATTTAATTGAAATTGCTTATTTTCAAACACTTTTAATTAAAAATAGTTAAAGTTCGAATGTTTGAAATTTTTAATCGATCGATAATTTGAAAATCGTAGAAACTTGAACGGTTTAACTTTGAAACCAAACTCGTACACTGAAAAAAAAGATTAGTTGGGACAACTAATAAAATTGTTGGGACAACTATTTTAGTTAGTAAATAATGGTACTGCTATTTAGTTAGTAGTGAGAACTATTTTTGTTAGTTGGGGAACGAGTAGTTGCCGTTACTATTTTATTAGGTAGACTAACTATTTCAGTTTGTCAAAACGACTGTCTGTAGGTAGTTGAACTTACTAATATAGTTTGTCATGTCTACTAAAAAATTTGTAGGTATAACTATTTTCTTTTTTTCACAGGGACTAATTAAAATATCTGTCACTATACTATCGAAATCTGAATTAAAAAGATCACAGTGGGCACGCGGGCATCTTTTTTTTGTGATATCTTAGGGACGCTGATGTCATTTAAGCTGATAAGACGTTCTAAAAAAATATGTCTCTATGCCCACTGGGATCTTTCTAATTGCAGATGCACTTTGTAGGTTAGGATTTCAAGTAAAACTTAAAACTCGTTGGATTGTTGAATTTCTTATAAATACATTCAAATGCTTCGATATAATCCCCGAAGCCTAAACTTTGCAACACTTCTGACACTTCCATCAATAAATGATGAACGAGACATCAAGTGAGCAACGAGTTATGACGGCCATGTCTAAACGTTCTCCCTCGTTTTACCGCAGGTATGTTGGTACCTTTGTCGCATTCTCAGTCGTACCAACCACGGTAGCAAATAAAACAGTTAAGCCACCTACTTTAATTTGTCAGAAAAATCAATTAGTAGTACAGATGACTAATTTATTAGTAACTCTGACTACTAAAACGTTACTAATGTAAACTAGTCACGAGTACTACAAACGGCTTCCTAAACTGAATACTTGGTTAGTTGGTGTTACTAACTGAACAGTTGTAAGAACCAATGAATGCTTTACTAATAAAAAGGTAGTAGCCCCAACTATTCATTTTTCTCAGTGTATATTAAATTTCACACTCTATACGAGGTCTGTCTGGAAAATATCCCCGTAATTATTCAACCTTGAACATTTTCAAGTTTTTAATTAAAAATTGTTTAATTTTAATCGCAGTCAATTGTACATCATTTAATTCTAAACGCGTTCAATTCAAAAAGAATTTTGGTATGTTGGACTAATAGCTCTTTCAAATTAAACTGGTAACAATTTAAAATTGAAAGTCTTAATAGCCGAACAATTTCCCGTACTTATTTTTTAATCTGTCGAATTTTGATTGCTTTGATTTATTTATGAATAAACTCTGTTTGCAATAATATTTAAGTTTAATTATTTTTCTGTTTGAATATCTCAAAATAAAAATGGTTCAACTTTAATGGCTTCTATTTTTTAACTGTACAATTTTGAATGATTTTCATTTGGAGATTATCTTATTTCGTAAGTTTCGAATTTGTAAAATGTTTTGTATTAATTAATAGTCATAAACTAAACTGAAATTAATCTGGTTCCATTCGTCGGAGAGGAACCGGGTAGAAGATGGATTTTGTTCTTAACGATTCTCATCAGTTCAAAATACCGTAGGGTGACCGGATAAGAACCGGGTGGAAACCTAGTTTGGTATCTGCAAATAGATACCGGGTATATACCGGATAGAAACGCACTTTTGA
The DNA here is from genome assembly GCA_932195095.1 of Andricus curvator. NCBI lineage: Eukaryota > Metazoa > Arthropoda > Insecta > Hymenoptera > Cynipidae > Andricus > Andricus curvator. Next base: position 16,419 of record CAKNYM010028062.1, on the reverse strand, counting down.
CTTTGCTCATAGAGACCTGGTAGAACCCGGGTTGAAACTTCTTTTTGTGTTTGTGAGTATTTAATTTCTGGTTCCATTCGTCGGATAGGCACCGGGTAGAACACAGAGCAGTTACAAAACGTATAGAACCGGATAAGACCATAAATGGGTATCTATTCGGTTTATTTCCGGTTTCTATTTGATTTCAACCTGACATTTTAAGCAGGGTAGTCAAATATTTTTCATATTTTCGGCTGTTCTTCCCGAAATTTTGGGATGAATAGGCGAAACCACCCTACAGTGGATAATAATCCTGCAGTAGATAATCTTCAATTAAAAATACTAATGGATGTTAAATAATTAATAGTTAAGACACAAAGCGTTTTAATATATTAAATTTATAATTGATTATTTTACTTATATTTGTGCTTATAATTAAGGATTATCTACTGTAGGGTGATCTCCCCTAGTCCATCCCCTTTTTCCAGCTCCGTCAATTTTTTAGATGACTAGACGCAGCCAAATTAAAATAGCTGTGTGATTTTAGGTAGGAAACTGAATTGAAAGGTAGCATGCTATAAAGGGCCTAACCCTCAAATTTTCGAAAATGAGATCAGGGTGCCGACTTGAGCGGGAAACCGGGAAATAATCGGGAATTTTATTGACCGGGAAAAAACCGGGAAATGACGGGGAATTTACTTCAGATCGTAGCAAAATTCAAGTTTTCATTATTTTAATAATTGTTGTCAATTTAGCAAAGTGATTTCTACTTTATCTACAGTTGCAGGGCATATGAGTGAAAATAATTATCGTTTTTATCTTAGGACAGGGAGTCTCGGTAAAGAAATATAATTTCACTTGGAACAGGTAATTTTGGACATGGAACGGGAATTTTTTAAAAGAATTAAAACTGGGATTTAGAAGAAAGGAGTTTAAAAATCCCTGTTCCAAGTCAAAACTCGTCACAATTTAAAAGTTCCTTCTTCCAAATGTTAGAAAAAGAAAGTATTGCAAGTAGTTTTTAGAGTAGAAGTAGTATTTCAAAGAAGAAATATTTCTGAATTACAATATAAATTTTTTTACATTTTTCGTTGGGAATTTAACTTTTTTTTCTTGAAAATTCAACTACTTGCGGTTAAAAGCTAAACTCTTTTGTTAAAAATTAACTTTTTTGTTGGAAGATTCGTCATACTAATTAAAAATTCATCTCTTTTTAAGAATGTAACTGCTTTGTCGAAAATCAATTTTTTAACTAAAAATTTCACTATTCCAGTAGCAAATTTAACTATTTTTCTGAAAATCTAATTTTTTGCCTAGGAATTAGATTTTTAACGGAAAATTCAACTTTTCTATTTTTGGCTGAAATTTTATCTTTTTTGGATGAAAATTCAATATTTGGTGGAAAATTGATATTTTTTATTTAAAAATTAAACTTTTTTTCTTGAAAATTCATGTAATTTGAAGAAAATTTGTCTTTTTTAGTAGAAAATTAATCTTATTTGTTGAAAATTCATCTTTTTGGTAGGTATAAAATTCAACTATTCCAATTGAAGGTTCATAATTTTAGTTGAAAATTCATCAGTTTGGTTGGAAGTTCATTTTTGCAGCTGAAAATTTAACCGTTCCATTTTGGTTGAAAAATTGACCGTTTCCAGTTCAAAATTTAACAATTTGGATGTAAATTTGCCTTTTTAAATTGAAATTTCATTTATTTCGTTGAAAATTCACGTATTTTGTTAATAAATCTAGTTTATAAAAATTAAAAAAAAATTCTGCCCATCACATCTTAATATGATTTTTTATTGTTTTTTGGCCCACTAAACACGAAAATCACACACACGAGCACTCAAATTGAAGGCAACTGAATCCTCTACAACTTTCTATTCTAAAGTTTTCATATCGGCCCATTAGTTCAGATGCTAGCGATTTTAATAAGTTGGCAAGTTGTATTTCTTTGGCAAAAATCGAGGTCGAAAATTCACATATCGTCCTGGGAAGAATAGAAATTGCAAATATTAACCAACTTATTATAATCGCTAGCATCTGAACTACTGGGCCGATCTAAAAACTTTAGAATAGAAAGTTGTAGAGAGGATTTAGTTGCCTTCAATTTGAGTACTCGTTTAGGAAAATCGGTCAATTAGAATTCGAGATGTACTCAAAAGCGTCGGAACAACTCTGAAAATTGGAAAAAAAATTTTGAACATTGATATCTCGAAAATGCTTTCATAAAAAAGATTTTAAGTGTGATTTTCGTGTTTAGTGGGCCAAAATACATTAAAGAATCATAGTGAGATATGGTGGGCAAAATGGCTGTAAACTAGTGTAATTCGACTTTTTTGGTAGTATTACAGTTTAATATTGATCATTTTAGCTGAAAATTCATTTCTTTGGTTGAAAAATGATATATTTGATTGAAAACTTGTTTTTCCCTTGGATGAAAAGGAATTTTTTACCGAAAATTAATATTAATAATAATAATTTTCGTTAAAAATTCATTTTTTTGGATGAACATTCCTTTTTTGACTGAAAATTTAATTATTCAATTTTTGGTTGAAAAATGATCTTTTTAGTTGAAAATTCGTCTTTTTTTGGTTGAACATTGATTTTCTCAACTTAAAACTTAATTATTTAAGTTTTTGTTGATATATTTTTTAGTAAAAATTTGTTGTTGTTGAAAGTTCAACTATTTCAGTTGAAGATTCATTGCTTTAGAGGAAAACTCATTTTTTTGTTTAAAATTCAACTATTCCAGTTGAGGATTCATCATTTTAGTTGAATATTTATCAGTTAAGATGAAAATTACTTTTCTTTACTAAAAATGTAACTATTCCATTTTCTGTTGAAAATTTGTTTTTTTCCTAGTTCAAAATTTTCAACTATTTGGTTGAAAATTTGTCTCCTTTCAATGAAAATTCAACTATTTCGTTAAAATTCATGATTTTAAAAAAATTTTATTTTTTGGTAAGAAATTAATCTTTTTGTTGAAAATTAATCGCATTGTTTAAAAATTAATCTTTTTGGTTAAAAATTCAAGTATTTCAGTTAAGTATTCGTAATTTTAGTTGAAAATTCATCTGTTTGGTTTAAAATTCAACTATTCTAGTTGAACATTCATAATTTTACTTGAAAATTCATTTATATTGCAAGTTTAAGCTCTGTTGTGTTAACGGATGTTTAGAATGAAGGTCATTATTTAAAATAAATGTTTGCGTTTTGCGTCAAATATGAATATGTTACTTTTCGTTGACCGGGAAATGACCGGAAATTTGAAATCGACCACCGAATCGCCAAATGCACGCCCCTCGAGCGAAAAGAAACTTGACCCTCCATTTTCTCAAAAATTAATACTATTATTTACCAAACATTTTTGTATTGATTCAGCAACTCAATAGCTAGAAATTATATTCTCACTTTTTTTTTTAAATTCAAAATTGTATTTTTTGTGACCCTCCCAAATAGAAAAAAACGTGCTTCTTTGGAACCTAATAAAATTTTCCAATCAAACTTTTTAGGATTGAATTCAGCATTGATTTATCTCAAAAGTACTTCCTCATTTAAAAAAAATTAAGAATTCGATTTTTGAGGATGTTTTTGTCTCTCCTGTAAAATCATGAAAATGTGGATTAGGCCCTTATGGCTTGCTTTACCTTTCAAGTGTCAGTATTGAATTTGTGACAAGTGAAAAAATGATATTATTGAGGCTTCTTAGGCGTCATGTCCCATGAGTTTGGCTTAGCAGTAATCAGTATTATAGATTATAGAGAAAAGCAGAGCAGAGTAGATGAAAAAGGGTTTGAGGGAAATGGAAAGGAAGAAAGGGTGAGAAGGGATCAGTTCGGCTAATTGGGGCTCAACGGACGCGGTCGGCGAATCAGCAACAGTTGGTCGCACCGTAATACGAATAAATTGTCCGATAAGCCATCAGTCGTAGATGACGCGTAAGATGAGGTAAAGGATCAAGAGTTCGCCTATAAATTTCAATCAAGCGAATCCATACTTTATTAGCCCCACATATATTCCCAAATCAACTTACATGATTTTATTGTTATGCAGTCAGATCAGGGAAAATCTAGAAATCAAGGAAAAGCCAGGGATTTTGAAAAAAAATTGCGAGTCAGAGAATTCTTGTAATTAGCACTTTAAGTAACTGCCAAGAATAAGCTGGGCTGCCACATAGTCACTTTTAGTCACTTTTTTCAAATCACTTTTTATTCACTTTTTGAAGATAAAGTCACTTTTGTTTCAACAAATGAACCCATGGGTTAAGCACTATTATATTCAGTTCTGTACCTATTTATGAATTTTCCTGAATTCTTTTGAAATATTTTAGGCTATTTTAAAAGATTCTAAACATTTTTTAATAGGTTTCAGCAATTTGAATAGATTTTAAAGGAGTTTAAATATTTAAGGGTATATTTTTTAATTCCATCGATTTTTCAAGAGCCTTTAAAAAATTGCAAAGTGTTTCCAAGCATTTTAATGATTTCTAGGAATTAAAAAAAAATTTGCATTCGGTTGTAAAGAATTTATTAGAATTTCGGAAGATATGGAACGATTTTACAGGACCTATGAGCTTTTAAGGTATCTTAAAAGATTCCAAGCCATTTTTAATAGCTTTCAGTAATTTGAATGGATTTGAAAGATTTTTTTAAATTCCATGGAATTTTCAAGAGCTTTAAAAAGTTTTAAGGGATTTCAAAAGATTTCAAGGGAGCTGAAATAATTTAGGGTATTTTATAAGACTCCAAGCGATTTTAAAGTATTTCGAAAGATTTAAAATAATTTAGCTTATTTTAAAAGATTCCAAGACATGTTCAAGAGATTGACAGTTTTTTAAGGAATTTCCCAAGATTTGAATGATTTTAAGGGTACTTAAAAAAATGTTCATGACGTTTCAAAGAATTTCCTAAAATTTCGGAAGTTATTAAACGGTCTCACAGGACCGATAAGGTTTTGTGATATTTTAAATGATTCGAGGGAATTTAATCAGATTTTCGAGAATTTCAATGATTTTAAGGGATCTTAAAAGCTCTCAAGGTATTTTAATAAATTTTTCAGGATTTTAGAATAGGATATCACATGATTTTATAATATTGTAATGGATTTCAAAGAATTTATTCACAAGAATGGGGGGGTTTCAAAGAAAGTATGTTATTTTGAAAAATGTCAAGGAATTTTCAGGATATTTAATTAGTTTCAAGGGATTTGCAAAATTTTAGGGCATTTTTTTAAATTTCAAGGAATTTTCACGAGCTCTAAAAATTTGCAAGTGATTTCAAAAGATTTTAAAGGATTTGAAATATTTTAGGGTATTTTAGAAGATCCCAAGGAATTTTCAACTTATTTCAGTAATTTATTGGGATTTGCAAAGGTTTAATACATTCTAGGGTATTTTAAAATATTATAGGGCATTTTGAAGAGATAAAAAAATTGACAAGAATTTGAATGATTTTAAAGAATTTAAAAATATTTTCATGGGGTCTTAAATAATTTCGGAAGATATCGAAGGATTTTAATCAATGTTCCAGGATTTCCGGAGATATATTTCATAGAATTTCACGGGACTTTATAATATTTTAATAGTTTTCGAATAATTTATTCACATGAAATGTGGGATTACGTAGGATTTCAAAGATTTTTAAATATTTCAAGGTTTTTTCAAAGATTTTAAAGACTTTTGAAGGTTTTAGGTTATTTTAAAAGATTCCCAGAAATTGTTAATATATTTCAATAATTTGAAGGGATTTCAAAGGATTTGAAATATGTTAGGTATTTGAAAAAATTGTTGATGCTGTTGTAAAGAATTTCCTAGAATTTCGGAAGGTTTTATATTTTCAAAGATTCCGAATGATTTTATGAAGTTTCCGAGGATTTCAATGATTTTAAGGAATTTTAAAAGCTCTCACGGTATTTTAATACATTTCTAGGACTTCAGGAAATATCATCTGATTTTATAGAATTTCGCGGGATTTTATCATATTTTCATGGATTTCAAGGAATTCATTCACAAGAAGTGAAGGATTTCTTGATTTCAAAGATTTGATAAGATTTTCAAATATTGTTGGTAATTCATTCGAATTTATTTGGAATTCTTGTTAATTTATCCTGAATCCTTTGAAATTCTCTTGAGTTTTTTTTCTTTTAGGTTTAATTCATCCTGAAGTCTTTTAAACTCACCTTGAATTCTTAGGCATTTCATCAAATTCTTTAGAATTCCCTTGAATTTTTCAAAACTGATTTTAAACTTACTGAATTCAATGCATTCTTTCATATTTTTTAATGTTTTCAATTCACCTTGAATTTTTATGAATTTCACTGTATTCTTATGATTTCCCTTAAATTCCTCTAAACTCACTCCAATTTTACTGAAATCAATGGAATTTTTTGGATTTAAAAAATGTTTTCCATACATTTGAATCCTTTTTAATTTAACTTGAATTGTTTTAAAATCGTATGAATCGCACTCTTTTGAATTCAAAAGAGCATTACTCACATTATTACTAATGCACATTAGTCACTTTTAATCAATTTTTGGGTTAGGAATTTGTAACTTTAGGCAGCCCTGTAAATAATATATTAAAAAATTATAAATTTAAAATTGTTTTATTTTATTTATAAAAAATACTATAGTAAAAATGTTACAATATTAGAATTTTGATCTATAAATATTAATGATCAAGGAAAATGAAAAATTAGTCAGGGGAAGGTCGGGGAATTTTGAAAATAAAGTTTTGCGGCCACCTTGATTGCAGTTTTGAAGACAATTTGGTGAAGGTATCAGGGACCTATTTTCGCTAATAGTTCGAATATTCTGATCCGATCTTCGCGGTGAATTTAATCGAATTGTCGTTAGGCGTAAGTACACGACCACCTACACAGAATCGTGGAATCAAAGGACGTAGGAGTTTGAAACGTGCGTGATAATCCTGATATCGTAGAAGCTCGAAGGTATATAGGATCGCATTGCCATCTCATACCCCTCCACCCTATCTACTTTTCCACCCTGTGGTGGATTACGCTGCCGATGCTTAAACCTCCATTTATTCCATGCACCCACGCGGTGTGGGCCGTGAATAGATTTTAATACGTCGACAATGAAGAAGAGATTTACCTCGATATGAGAATCTCAAATCCTTTCCGACATCAAATCTTTCAGAATTTTCGCACTTTTTCCTCGATACTATTTATTTATAACTATTTGGGATACAAGTGCGCAAAATAGGCTATTACCGACGAGTATGAAACAGGAAGAATGAGCCGGAGCTTAGTGCATGAGCGAAGCGATTACAAAAACGTAGACGACTGCGAAGAGCTATTTTTTTAAACAACTGTTCGAGAAAATATTTAGCAATTTGTTGCACTTTTTCGCCAGATTTCCGATCCCGTATGGTGTTTTTCAATCAAGTTTGTCTATAATATTTGTAAAAGAATTTTTAAGAATATTTTTATTTTTCCCATGTGCAAAGTTACTTATCTGTAAAGTGCGCATGCGCGTCAATTGCGTTGATTCGCAAAATAGATGTGTTTCACAGTGCGCTTGCGCCAATATTATTCTCGGCCTTACTTTCGAGGTGGGTGTTGCAGAAAGATTAATTACATGTTCGTGGATTTTTCGGGAGAAGTTAGGAACTAAATCTTCGAGCAGGGTGGCTGCAGGTCAGGGAAAAGTCAGGGAATTTTGTTGGTCAGAGAAAGTCAGGGATTTTGAAAAAAAAATGCAAAAGTGAATGAATTTTTTTTTTAGTCACCCTTCATTCAATAAATTAACCCATGGGTTAACCACTATTGAACTCAGGTCTATACCTATTTCTGAATTTTAGGTCTTGTATGATATTTTAAAAGATTCCAAAAATGTTTTAATAGATTTTGATATTTTTGAAGGTATTCCAAAATATTTTAAAGATTTCAAAGTATTTTTAAAACACAAGGAATTTTAAAGAGCCTTCAAAAGTTTCAAAGGATTTAAAATATTTTAAGAAATTTTGAAAGATTCTCAGGCATTTTCAAGAGATTAAAATATTTTCAAATAATTTCCAAGGATTTGAATAATTTAAAGAAATGAAAAAAAATTGTCATGGGGTTTCAAAGAATTTGCTAGCATTTCAGAAGATATGGAATAATTTTGTAGGGTCTAGGTTTTAGGATATTTTAAAAGATTCCAAGAGATTTTGTAAGATTTCCGAGGATTTAAATGATTTTAAGGAATTTTTAAGGCTGTTAAGGTTTTTTTAATGACTTTGTCAGGATTTCAGGAAATATCATCAGATATCATGTAATTTCACGGCATTTTATAATATTTTATTGAATTTCAAAGAATTTATTTGCAAGAATTGAGGGATTTCGTAGAATTTCAAATATTTTCAAATATTTTAAGGTATTACTAGTGATTTTTAAGAATTTTCAATATTTAAGGATATTTTTAAAGATTCCATAGAATTTGCATTTCATTTCAATCATTAGAAGGGATTTGAACGATTTTAGGATATTTTAAAAGATTCCAAGAAATTTTCATTCATTTCAGTAATTTCATTGGATTTCAAATTCTGAAATATTGTAGGGTATTTTAAACGATTCCGAGGAATTTTTAAAAGCGCTAAAAAATATTGAGGGATTTCAAAGGATTTTAAATATCTTAGAGCAATTTCTAATAGATTTCAATAATTTGAAGTGTTTCCAAAGGATTCGAATGATTTTAGGACATTGTTAAAATTTACAAGGAATTTTCAAGAGATTTAAAAAATTCGAAGGGTTCAAAATATTTTAGGGTATTTTACAAGATTCCAAGGAATTTTCAATTCATTTCAGTAAATTAATTGGATTTCAAATTTTTAAATATTTTAGGGTATTTTAAAAGATCCCAAATGCATTTTCAAGAGATTAAACAAATTTCAAGGGATTTTAAAGGTAAAAAATTTCCTAGAATTTCGAAAGATATGGAACGATTTTATAGGGCCTATAAGGTTTTTAGATATTTAAAAAGATTCCAAAAGATTTTGTCAGATTTCCGAGGATTTCAATTATTTCATCTGATTTTAAAAGTTCTCAATGTATTTTAATAAATTTCAAAGAATTTATTCACAAGAAGTGATGGATTTCGTAAGGTAATTTGTTGAATTCTTTGAATATTTTCTAATTCTCTTGAATTTGTATCATTTATTTGAATTCTTTTAAATTGATTCAATTTTAATCAATACAATGGTGTTCTTAAAATTCGTGTTTAATTCATCTTGAAGTCTTCTAAAATCGCCTTGAATTCTTAGACATTTCATCAAATCCTTTTGCACTATCTCGAATTTTTCTAAGCTCATTTTCAACTTACTGAATTCATTGAATTTTTCATATTTTATACTTATTTTTAATTAATTAATTTAAATTTACTGATATAAATGAAATTTATTTATTTTTCCCAATTCAGTAGAATTGTTTTTAATTTAACTTGAATTGTTTTGAAGTCTTATGCATCGAAAACTTTTGAATTTTTTTAAAGTAAAAAAAAAACATTATAATGACTGTAGTCACCTTATTAATGTCACTTGTAGCACTTTTTTGGTTAGAAATTACTTGCTTTTGGCGAAAAAAATTTGGTTTAAGTAGGTCACTTTTTCAGGTTTTTTTCTGAAGTAAATTAGGTTGTGGCACTCTTGAGAATAAACAATTGAACAATTATAAATTTAACATTGTTTTAGTCCATTTATAACCGATTTTTCACGGAAAAATGTTAATGGTCAGGGAAAATGAAAAATTAGTCAGGAAAAAATGAGGGAAATTGGAAAATGAAGTTCGAGTTTCAGGTCCTCAGAATTGCGAATTTATAAATTAAATCGCACACATTTTTCTGTCTTCATTGAATTTAGAATCTTTACTGAACTTCTTAGAAGAAAGTCAGGAAATGGTCCACAAAAAAGCCCGGAATTAGTTTATTCATAAATGTAAGACTCAATATTTATGGATTTTTTCTCGTATCCGAGACTTCGGAAATAAGTTTAGGGGTTCGATCTATAAATTTCACATTCAACCATTTTTTTATTATATATACCATTAAACCATTTCCCTTTCAGGGTAGGCGTGACACTACCCGATTCGGGTAGTGTTTCTAGGTTTTTCTTGTAGTTATAAATTACTACAAGTGTGGGCTCACCACACCCACGATGTGCCAACAGCACTCATGTCAGTATTCTTGAATGGTCACCCATCCAAGTACTAACCGCGTCCAACGCTGCTTAACTTCAGTGATCTGACGAGAACTGGGTTTTTCAGCGTGGTATGGCCGTTGTAATTCGAATAAAATAATATTTTTTTAATACAATGATCTGATTGTTTCGTAGAAATAAAATTTAATGTTCTGATTCAAAAGTTGTGATTTTTAACTGAAATACGAGGTATTAAATATTAAGTCTGATATTCAATTAAGTATTAAATTCAAGCTTTTGAAAAAACTGATAATTTTTCAAAGAGTACCATTTTCCAAAATTGTATATCCTAATTGATAATGACTTTTCATGTTCTGTTGAGACTTCCCCAAACAAGCAATCATTTCTAGAATTTATTCTTTTCCCCTAAAATTCGATAAATTTAAAAACAAATTTTAAAGAATCTTTTTCAGGTACTTGCAGAAACGTAAAACATAAAATATTCTCCGGTCGCATATTCATCTGGAAAATGGTACTGCATTTTAAAAAATGCCCCAGCGAGAATGCTCTTCTGTGTCAATTAACTATTCATATGATATGTAAAATTTAGATTACACAATATCACTTCGAAAACAAACTCGTGAAAGTCTTTGAAAAAACGTCAGACCTACAATTACGGCGGGATTCGAACCCAGGTCTTTCGATAACGCAGGAACTTGACGTTCCCTGAAATTAAAATGTTATTCAAACTGATTTCATAATTGAATCTTTAACAGAACTGCAAGTTTCTGTCTGAGAAAATTCAATTATTTGCTATTTTCGTTCCAGGTATTAAATAGAAAAATAGTAGGTACATACATGCCTGACTACAAATTTCCTGTTTCACTTAATCTGTGGAATTTTTTTTAATCAAAGGAATAATTTCATTCTCTCTGGTTAACCAAATCTGATTAACTCAACTTCAAATCTTTTGCTATTTCAGTCTAGTATTTAGGAGTTTCAACTAAATCCTTTAGTAGATTGCATAATTTGGGGAAATTACGATATCCGTGGCGAAAAATTCTTAATACAAATTCCTATAGAATTCTTTCAAGAAAGACGAATCTGAAACTTTCAAATCGATATCTCGCATGACCACCGAGATATTGAATTTTTATGTTAAAATTATTAACTTGTTTATTTTAATTTACATAATTTCTTAATATGGATTCCAATAGTATTTCTAGCCCAGGTAGAGTGACTTCGATAACACCCCGCCCCTATCCACGCCTTTCACCCTTTCCAAGGCACCCCCCGTTTTTTATATACCTTTTCAGAGTAAGATTGACTTCGGCGAAACCCACTATCTAGCCACACCATTCCCCCTTTCAAGGGTACTCTTGTTTTTATATCCCTTTTCGGGGGTAGATTCACTTCGACCACACACACTCCACCTACACCCTTTCCAGTGGACCACCGCTTTTTTATATCCCTTCTCGGGGGGGTGATTAGCTTCGACGAAACACACCCTCTACCTACACCCTACCTCCTATCCAGGGGACCACCCGTTTTTCATATCCCTTTTCGGGGGTCGCTTTGCTTCAGCGACACTCGCCCTCCACCTACACACTTTCCAGGGGATCTCCCGTTTTTTATGTCCCTTCTCAGGAGGTGATTGACTTCGGCGGCACCCACCCTCCAGCTACACCCTTTCCAGGGGACCACCTATTTTTTATATCCCTTCTCAAGGGGTGAATGAATTCGGCAACACCCACCCTACCTACACCCGTCACTGTGTCCAGGAGTTCTCCCCGTTTTTTATATCCCTTTTCGGGGGTGTAGTGACTTTAGCGACACACACCCGCCAACTACACCCTTTCCAGTGGACCACCGCTTTTTTATATCCATTCTCAGGGGGTGATTGACTTCGACGACAGCCACCCCCCACCTACACCCTGCCCCCTATCCAGGGAACCACCCGTCTTTTATATCCCTTTTCGGGAGTAGCTTTACTTCAGCGACACTCAACCTCCACCTTCACCCTTTCCATGGGATCCCCTTTTTTGTATTTCCCTTCTCGGGGGGTGATTGACTTCGGCGACACCCCCGCCCCTCACCTACGTTCTTCTCCCTGTCCAGGGGTCCTCTCCATTTTTTATATCCCTTTTCGGAGGTAGATTGACTTCAGCGACATCTGCCCTCCAGATACACCTTTCCCCCTTCCCATGGATTTCCAGCGTGTCTTATTTCGTGAAAAATCCCCTATCAAAATCAAAATTGAGAAATTATGCAAATTAAAAAAGTTAAAAGTCGATATCTCGAATACTATTTGATATATCGATTTTAAAGTTTCAGACTCGTCTTTCTCGAAAAAAATCCTACAGGAATCCGAAGAAATAAGGTGTACCTATAATGAAACATGTCCCAATTATAAAACAGTTTGACAAATAATTCGATTTATAAATAATTTAAAAGTATATTTTTGAGTACAAATTATCATATTAATAGGTATGAAAGTTAGGCTTTTCATCTATATAAAAAAGAAAGTATAATTCTAATTGTTTAAACACTAAAAAATAATTTTAATTATGTAACTTCCAAACTCGGGAAAATCGACCGCCATTTATCCGTGTCTTGATACCTATAATTTGTTTTATCTTGTATTTTCAACCAAAGTGAACCATTTTCAAATAAAATAATGAATCTTCAACTGGAATAATTGAATTCAAAACCAAACAGATAAATTTTCAACTAAAATGAATAATTATTTCTTTTACCCTGAAAACAATTTAAAAAAAAAAGTAATTGTGGAATGTTAAATCTAAAATGTGGAATGTAAGACAAAAGAATCGTAATCGACCACTGAAGTTTTTAATAAACAAATCATTTAAATTACCGGGAAAAAATCGGGAAATGAGAGGGATTTTTTCTGAGATTTGAGTGGCCTCTTTAACCCTCTTGTTGGAATCAGAGATAGTTACAGCCTCTCTTTCATCATCGGAGAAAATAGTAAACGTGCATAGAATGCATGACAGATCGTGAATATTGGATTTCGCATCTCTTCCGTGACCTTGGGCATTCGCCGGGCTCGGTGGCGACCGACTGGCTAGCCGAATGACTGGCTAAATAGTTGGCTCAACGGTTTCTCTTTCGCTATTGATCCCAGCCAGCCACCTCGGCGACTGCTAGCTACTAACACCCTCATCCCGCCAGCTACGATCTAGGAGGTTTGGAGGGTTGCACCTTGCTCTCACCCGGCCACCCAACGCTTTTTCCTCTTCATCATCTTATTTTTCTTCTTTCTTTTATACCTTGAATCTCTCATTTCTTTTTTTTTTTCACTCCACCTTCTTCCACCTTCGTAGCTTTTACATCCACGTTGTTCCTCTTTCTGCCCTTCCTACTACTCTACCTTGTCCTACCCTAAGCCATGACATCGTACATGACCTCTTACCAACTTCTTACTCCTCCCTGCTGGCTAAAGACTTATTCCCTTCCACTGAGGCTGAGACAACACTTGGAAAATGTGGAGGCATTCGGATAGTGTCGGAAAAGCGACACGAAATGGATAAACTGATTGATAGGAGTGGGATGCTGCGAGGGAAATGATTTTATGGAATCTGGAATCTTGGAAGTCGAATCGGTATTTCTAACAGGAGAATGAAGTTAATATTGATGATTGAAAAAAGGCCATTTTTTATAAGCAGGATTTATTATAAATCTTTGCAGGGCTCGGATCGTGCGACTTTTTCGACTTTTTTTTAGAAAATGCGACTTTTTGAAGACAAATGCGACTAATCGACATTTTTCCGTTTTTCTCAGAAGTTCGCTGTACTTAGTTTCAATTTTACTCACAATGAAACTTTAAAAATTTTAATTTAAAACTAGAAAAAATTATAAGGTTTTTAACTTCGAACATTAAAAACTGAATAGTTTCTCATTAAAGCTTTATGATGAGTGAATTTTTAATTAATAGCATTTGAAAGTCAACAATAAGTTTCTAATTTCGTGAATCCGTGTTCGAAGATTTAATTTTTTCAAATTGCAAGCTTTAACCGTTGGACATTTTTAAGTCGTAAACGTTTAAAATTGATTAATTTCAAATTCAATTACAGTCTTCACAGTGTTTCCTCTGTTACCCCTATCTCCCCTTTTTAAAAGAATTTCTATTTTCTTCCCCTGTTTTCATGAAACTTCACCATTTCCCATTTTTCTCGTGTTTTCGCTTAAATGCTAACTAAATTAATAGAACCCAATAAGAAAATCGAACTATTTTTGGTTAAATGTTCATTCTGTTTAGTTGAAAATTCTACTATTTTTTCTGAAAATTATTCTCTTTTGGTCAAGAATTTAACTGCTTTATTAAAAATTCGCCTTTTTATACAGAAAATCCATCCTTTTAGATTGAAAATTCCTCTTTTGTGGTAGAAAAGTCATCTCCTCTAATGAAAATGTAACTTGTCTTCTAAAAAATTCGCCCTCTTGCTTAAAGATTAAACTATTTCGTTAAAAATTCTTCTATTTTGTTGAAAATCCAACTACTTGGTTGAAATTTCACTACTTTATTAAAAATTCATTTTATTGATTGAAGAATGAACTATTTTGTTAAAAATTGATTGTTTTTATTTGAAAATTAATCATCTGTTTTGGTTTAAGATTCAACTAATTTGTTTAAAAAAATAATCTTTTTGATTGAAAATTAATTTTTTAACTAAAAGTTTAGCTATTCCATTTTTAATTGAAAATTTATCTTTTTTTTAGTAGAAACTTCAACTATGTATTTACTTGAAAATGCATGTATTTTGTTGAAAATTCGTCTTTTATCATTTATTTATTTTTTATTTATTAATTAGCCTTCTTGATTGAGCATTCATCTTTTTGGTTAAAAATGCAACTATATGGATGAAAATTCGTCTTTTTTTGTAGAAAATTAATGTTTTTGGTTAAAAATCCATATATTTTATTGAAAATTCAGCGCTTTTGGTAGAAATTCCATCCTTTTTGGTTAAAAATACAATTTTTTGATTGAAAATTAATAATTCGTTTTGGTTGAGGATTTATCTATTTTGTTAAATATTCTTCTTTTGGTTGAAATATTAACTATTACATTTTTCTTCGAGAATTAATATTTTTTGTTGTTGTTCAAGTACTTGGTTGAAAGTTAAACTACTGTGTTAAAAACTAATTTTTTTGTTGAAGATTCATCATTTTGGTTGAAAATCCATTTCTTTGTTTGAAAATATAAATATTTTGATGAAATTTTTTTTAAATTAATGGTTTCAAGTAAATATTTAACTATTCCATTTTAGGTTTAAAATTGATCTTTTATAGTCGAAAGTTAAATTATTTGGTTGAGAATTCATGTATTTTGTCGAAAATGTTGTTGAAATTGCAATATTTTTATTTGAATAGTTAGGATTTTAAAGCGTTTCATATTCAATTAAATATGTTGCCTAGATTAATATTATTTAAAAGAATTTATTCCTCCGTATTATTTCCCTATTTTCGTGAAAACCCATCCTTTTCATCCTGTTTAGAGAGCATTTTAGAATTTGAGGCCAAAGATTTATTTAGCTTGTGATAAAAAATTACAGTTTGTCTGAACATTACTTGTAAAATTTATTCTAGCAATAATTGTACCCTGGTTTTCACCCCCGAATTCAGCAATAGAATTTCATCAAATCTTGTAAATGCAAGCCTATGTATTAAATGTGTAATGGAATCAAAATTTTTGAAATTGAAAAACTTTTAGGGAGCAATTTCACACTCTATTTCTTTCAAATTACAATTTAAAATCCGATCTTCAATAATCCTTCATATTAATATCGATTTATGATTAAAAAGAAGATATCCAGCAAATTCCTTCTAACTTTCGCGTTGAGTTTCGGTTGTTGCTTTTGATTAATCGAGATATGAGGCTATCGAGGTTTTCCTTTATTGGATAAGTTTTCTTGTTTCGTCGTCGAGTGTATTTTAATCGCGAAATTTTATATTCCTTGCCCTGATTCCAATTTGAGGATCTGGCACAATGACAAAACGTCTGTTATCCATTCGAATACGGAGACGCCTAGCCGATCCCCGTGATTATTACACCCCTTTTATATTGGATCCGGAATGACGAGTTTTACGATCATACTCGTTATTTTCTTTCCTGGTTTTATCGACGATTACCGCTTCGCCTCGTACCTGCGCATTCGCGAGAAGAACATGCAGCGCAACTCGTGAACGTGTAAACGAGCTTTTAGTGGGACCAGCCTGTTATCGTCTATTACTTTCGGCTACAACACCTGCTGATTAACGAGAGAGATCACTTTCATACGCAATTATT
>CAKNYM010028061.1:0-12384 GCA_932195095.1 Andricus curvator | reverse complement strand
TTTTTTTGCTTTTTCCAAGTGACAAAAGTATACTTTTGTCACTTGGAAAAGCTTGGAAAAAGTTGTGTATTTTGTATGTATACATACAAAATACACAACTCGAGACTTTTCAGGAAATTGATTTTAGGTTAGGGACGACAGTCGGAAAATAGAATGAAGTTGGCTGCGCACGATGCACGAGTACACCCGAGGCAGCACGAACCCACCCGAAATAACATTTACTTTTGTCACTGTACCTCACTTTTATCACTGTCCATTTACTTTTTCCACTGCATCTGTCCACTTTTGTCACTGTTGCCCGGAAAGGTCGGCACTGCGCATGCGCCACGTCATCGACCAAAAATCGATCACTTTTTACACCAAAAACAGGTGGAAAAACTGGCACTTTTTCGCGAATTATAGAAAAAAGCAATTTATTTAAATTTTATCCCCGAAAGGCCCTATAAGATTATAAGTTGCATGTGTAGAATGTATTTAGCTATCGATTTGTGCAATAAAAAACGGCACCTCACCGTCATCGATAGAATAGCCGAACTACCTTAACGGACACAGAAATGATTTCGTGCTGACGCATTCAAATAAATTAGGTCCCCTAAAAATTTTTCGCTGAATTCGGGCAAATAGGATATTTGAAGACTACAGTACTTTTCACGAATTCACAACCAGCTCCAATTCGAGATTGTCGCAAAGCAAGATTCACGGGGGCTCCTAGCGAATTCTTTTCAATTCGCCCCAATTAGTTCCTTTTTAATGGGTATATATAATACTGGAAAGCGAATTTCCTCCTTGAATACTCTTCGAGAGAAGGCCTCAATTCTCATCGTCTATACCTGTCAAATTTAGCGCCCATTTTATATCATGTAATTACATCAATGTTACAACCCTAATAGCACGGAACGTTCTCGGAACGTGTACAATGTCCGCCGATTGGGAACATTCCAGGAACGTTCCGCTGGAACATCGCGTAAACCGTAAGAGATAGGTCAAAATCGATGTCAGCTTATATTATAGATATCATATTAAAGTGTAGTATATGCGGTACTTAAAACTCAAAAATGACATCCATTTTTACCTATCTCTTACGGTTTGCGAGATAATTGTTATTAAAAATAACAATAACGGAAGGTTAGCCTCAGGTCCCAGTGGAACGTTCTTGGAAAGTTCTGCCGGAACGTTCCCAAGCGGCGGACATTTTACACGTTCCGGGAACGTTCCGAAAGGTTCCCGGGGAACGTTCCGTGCTATTAGGGAATGTTAGACTTTTACGATTGTTTTGGTCACAATAGCTAAGTTTGAAAACTTAAAATATTGTTAATGTAATGTAAGGATCACAGGAAACATTAATAATGGCATGTCTCTTATTTCTGCGTTCTGGCTATTTTATGCGACTTCAGTTTTTTTTAGTAATTTTAGTATTGAATTTAAGTGGGAGGTATGTTTTATATAAAATATAGATCCGATTACCTCATGTTCAAGTGAATACGTGCGTAATTAAATAAAAATTGATCTGATGCTTTTCGAAAAAAAATTCACGAATAACATGGAGTTCAATGCTTTGTTATAAAAACAAAATGTTTGCCGTTATGTAACAAAAAGTTCAAGCTGACACCAAGAAATGCGAAAATCAACTAGTAATTGCATAAATTAAAAAAAAAATCAGACCTAAAAATCAGAAGATAGTGGGTCTCAAGAATGGAAAAATTAGTCTAATTAAAAAAACATATTAACGTAAAAGTCTGAAAATACCTTAAAAAAGAAGTAAAAAACTACGGCGAAAGCTTACTATTTTGGAATTTATTAATATTTTTGAAAACATTAAAATGTGTTTACTGTATTGAATAGAAATTTAATTAAAATTCTTCAATTTCAGAATTATTGAACCACACATTATTTCAACTGTTTCTTTGAAGAAAATTTGTTAAGCTACCAAACACGAAATACGGATTATCATTCGGGAAGCATAATTATATTCTGAAATATCATAATTCAGGGTGACCTCTGGACCTGGAAACCGAGAAATGACCGGCAATTTTTTGAGACCGGGAAGTGACAGTGAATTCATTTTTTTACCGGGATTTTTACAAGCTTTTAGAAGAAAAATCTATCCAAACACTTGAAACATCACAAAATTCATAACACAAGATATATAATGCAATTTAAAGTAAGTTTAATTTGAACATTTTTTTAAATACTTATAGTTAAATTGTTAACTTTTTCCAATCATGAAATCATTCAGTTTAAAATGTGTAATTATAAAACATTTTACTATGAAAATTTTCCATTTTTGATCTTCATTTTTAAAGGTTCATTATCAATAAAAAGAATTTTAAAATGCAATTTTGAAGACTTACACAATGAAAGATTAATATCTTTTGAAACTAAAATTTTTTGACGAAAAACGTTCTATGTTGATAAACTGCAAATATAAATTAATTATTGATTTTTAATATTGAATTGTATTTTATTTATTCGAAGTTAAACAATAATTGATTTTATAGGGCGATTCTGAATGTGTTAAAATTAAACAATTGACAGATTTTGACGTAAAAATTGAACTGTTTTAATCCGAAAGTCTTAGTAGTAATCAAATGTAAACTTCCGGATGAAACTTTATAAATTATCTGTTTTTTTAGTCCAAAATATACAATTTTTAACTAATTCAGTTTGAAAATTTTTAATTGAGACAAAGAATAATTTTTCAAGAGTCAGCAATGTTTCACTGTTTATTTGGAATGTCCAATAATTATAAATGAAATATTCAAAAATAAACAATTTGAAGCTGAATTGTTTGAAATAGAAAGCCTTGAACCGTTCAAATTTCGGAGAGCTAAACTTAAACTTTGAAAGTTACAATGTTGATTTTAATTATTCTAATTAAAAAAAAATTATTTGTGAGTGAAACTGTTAAATTTTGATGTGTAAGTAACAAATAAAGATGTATTCATTTAGAAAAGATTCGAGTAAGTTGATAAGATATTTGGAAGTTTTTTAATAAAATTTGAAGCTTTTTAGGATTTTGAAAGGTTTTAAGATAATACCAAAATTGTCTTAAGATTCCTGGGAAAATGTTAAATGATTTTTAATTTGAAAAATTAATTTTAACAGAATATTTAAGAATGTCAAAAAACGTAAAACAAAGTGTAGATTTTTGAAGATTTTAAAATAAAATGATGTAGCTTTTATGGATTTTGAAAGATTTCAGTTTTAAGGTTCCTGGGAAAAATTAAAGTGATTTTTTTAGTAAAAAAATATAGTTTTAAGAGAAACTTTTTTGGAAATTTATGAATTTGTTGCTTTAGTCTTCAATTTAGGGCATTGAAAATGATAGCTTACATTTATAATTAATACAAATTTTGATTTGTTGAAACGATTACTTCAGCCAAGTAATTGTTTAAGAACAAGAACAAATCTGCCTCAGCCCGGATTTGAACCGGGAATGTGAATATCGCAAAGAGTGGAAATAGAAGCCTAAATTTTGCTGTTTAAAAATAATTTTTTCATGGTTTATGCTTGACTTCGAAAATTTTTTGAATATTTTATACGCATCTCGTAAATATAGAAACATGGTTCCTAATTAAAAATTCGTTAATTATGTTTATAACATTCATGATTAATATATTTATATAGTTTATAATAAAAGTTCAAAGCAAAGAAATAACTTTAAAATTATTATTAATCACCCCTTGAGAGTGGAGGGGGAAGGGGTATTATTGGATGGCCCCTCCCAAAGCCCCTCTCTGGATCCGCGCCTGGTTTTTGGACTTCTTTACCATAGTTTCCTTTCAAGATTCAAACTTTTTTCACGCTGCATGTATGTTACTAACAATTGAGCATATTATTTCATTGTGGCAAGATGGTCAAGTGATGGATTATATTCTGCAATTTTATTTATAAACCAAAAACTTAACTGAATGTTTTTTTTATTGTTTGGCTGGTAACTGATTGAGAGGTGATTAAAAGCCACAAGTTTATTTATTTTACTTTTTGATAGATGAAGGTGCAAGAATATTTAAAGCTAAAGTAGATGTCATAATGAAAAAAGGATCTTTTGCGAGATAAATTAATTTGTGGCTTTGAAACCAATGTTTTGATTACTTTCCAGAGATGTTGATATGTATTTTATATTGAAATCATCGTATTTAAGTAATTAACGTTTTTAACATTGTTAGGAGGAATAACCAATCCCTGATTCGGATAGAATTGAAAGAAGAGAGGGGTGTGCCAACGTTATCACCAATCTCTTGGGGGGGGGGGGGGTAGAGGGTGCTCTGGAAAAGTGGGAAAGGATGCGACATACTTATTACCAATTCCTGTCACTAGTGTTGCAAATTAGGATGGACACCCAACACTCAGAGCAAATCTCGCTACTCTTTTTGGCGGCATAGGACGCACCTTTTCTATCATTCTGAAATGCGCTTCTTCTTCGTTGGCACCATACTTGCATTACTGCTTTGTATATCCGGCTATAACCAAGTTGTGGGAGTGTGGACACCGCTTGAATCTGAAAGGAATTGTCGGGCACATCTCGACAATTCGTGACAGCTGTCACGCCCCGCATAAGACTTTCGGCGAAAATTCAAGTTTACATTGAATTAGATTTGAAAGTTGGCTTTCGTTAGAAACTTGAGCAAGTGGGGTGCAATTTTTAAGGATGAATTAATTAGTAATTGATAAGAGATTTTGAAACGTCTGAATGTAGCTGGTATGTCGTGTATGTAGGTCTGTATGTAGGTGGTCCTGGAACTCATTTTGCACCAGATCTTGAAAATGCTGTACATGTATGAATGTGTGCGATGTATGAATTCTTTAAGACGTTTGAAAGCATTCAAAAGAACGAACTGATTTTTCACACTACTTTCAGTAATTCTAACGCAGTTGGATAGTGCTTGCAACATATCTGGCAGTGGGTAGAAAAATTCTGAAAAGGTTCTAATTACGTACTTTTTGCTAAAAAACAAAGTTTTTGTTTGAAAGAAAGTTCACAATAATCTGACAACATAACGTTGATAGGGGTGCTACATACTTCTGTAACCAAGGACTAATCATAATGCTTTGTTACGGATTGTCTCAATTTTTTCAAAATATTTGTGGGATGCGAAGTTAAAAACATCGGATCATCCTGAGGATGATCGGTTCTGCGCCCCACGTAAAAAACTGTTCTGATTCGGTCGCATCAGTATAGGCAGTGAAATTTAACGGAAAATCTCATGTCATAAATGATACCATAGTACAGGGCTCACCACTTTCAGCAGATGGTGGCTGCCACGGCAAGTGCATGGCTGCCATCAATTCTTTCTGTCATTTTTTTCTTTGCTTTCCAGGAATCCTGAACAGGGTTACGGTCATTAAGGTCACGGCTCGTTGCGGCTCATTATTCACACCGAGGGTCTGTTTTTTTTCTACTTGAATTCACAATACATTTCATTTTTTCATTTCAAACTATAATTTACCATGAGGGATTGGGGACGAGTCGAAGGACAAGTTCGACGAAAATTTATAAGGACCTGTTTGACCTAGTCTCGTGACTGCCACTGGCAGTCTTTGCAGTCAATGAGTACCTTCTGCAGAGCCCTGCCATTGTATATTGCGTGACGAGGGTCGAAAGGCAACGATTTCACACACGAGTGAAATCTTTACCTCGGCCCGAGTCATGCATATAATTTTTCATCATATCGATATTCGAATTTTCGAGTGAGGTATGATGAAAATAAATTTAATCTGTGGAGAGGGGAAAATTATAACATCGTTTACTAATAGAGTAAATGCTGGTTTAAATGTGCCGAGGTTCCGTACATTGAAAGGAACTAATTTTTTTTCTGGACAATTTCTAGGGATAAGAAGGTGACTTTTTCTAGTTTAACTTAATTAGTTATCGGACTTACGATGCAACCCTGGGGGAGTCCTACTGTACAGCGACTAGGACAAACGAGTTCACCATTAATTTTGAAGTGGACTTTTTTGCAGGAGATTGAATTATATTTGAATTTAGCAGTTTGTCGAAGGACACCGATCTCTTTAAGGTCTTCGAAAAGAATTTAGGGAATGGCACTAGAAAAAGCAACTTGTAGATCCAGGAATAGGCCTGCAAGATTCTGACCATTTGCGAAACCCGAAAGGATTTCGGTCGAAAAAATCGTGACATTATCAGCGCAGGATCTTCTCTTCCTGAAACCGAATGGAGCAGGCGGCAGGAGTTGCTTATGTTCCATGTTCCACGAAAGTTTGTTGTATATTAGCTTTTCCACTACCTTGAATAAAGATGAAGCCAAAGACATTGGACGGAATTTACCTGGAGTTGATTTAGGGAATTGGATTAATAAATTTTATTGTAAATATTGAACAGAGTTTTCAGAACTTCTTCTGGAAACTGTAGAATGATATTATAATCAATTGTCTGAACCTGGGGAGCGATTTTAGCGAAGTCAACGCGATGGAAAACTCTGAACTTGTGAAAGCTGCCTCTAGGCTTTTGTTTGTGTCTCTATCACACAAGCAAAATGCGTTGGCTGGTTAGTTTTGTTTATTTTTAAAACATTTTATAACTCGCCAAACTCTAGATATTGGGGTTGTTTTATCTAGGGACACGCAAAATTTCCTAAAAATTTTAGGGATTTTTATAGGTGGACAAGCTGAAGTGACTGCTACGTCCACACTTTTAACAGATAATTCTTATTTGGTGTTATAACCTACGGATTGAGAATTGAAAAAAATCTTCTTTTCGGAGATCGAATGAGAGAGCAATTGTAGATAAGACTCTCAGAATTGCCACCACTGGGAAGTGATCGCTATCTAAAATTTAATATTTTATTTAGAGGGGGTGAGCGACGCGTCATTATTTTTCATGAAATGAAACTAAAGATATGGAAGGAGAAATCAGACCCAGATATATTGTAAACCGCAAAGAAGTTTCTTTAAAATTCAAAATATTACAATCTTATAATGTGCAACGATTACCATTAGATTGAGGTTGATGGTACTATCGTATCTTCTAATATAACTTACAACCTTATACTTTGACATTTGAATCTGAGTCCTCAATATTTATGTTCCTAAATCCTTCGATTTAGAGAATATAAATCATCTTCTTAAGATTCAGTGAAGATTCTACATCGTTCAATTCAATCTTGTTGAATTGTTCTAATCAGTAAATCCTTCACCCTTACATACTTCACATAAATAAAATTCTCAAAGTCTAATTTAAATACAATATTTTTCAATTTACTTAACTCTCAATGTTGATTTCAATGTAACTTCAAATTTTCCTTGCCCTAAGCTTATTTAATGATTAAGATAATAATTTTCCTTTAAATTATGCAGGCGTTCCCACATAAATGAATTACGAAGTCGTCAATATCCAAATTCGTTCACAAAACTCAGAGAATACTCTCGAACCTTAAGGACAGTTTCCTTTTTTTCACGATACGCCATTTTGCGTGTAATTAGCGTAGTGCTCCTCCTGAGCCTCTGAGTCCTTTGATTTGGACGACTGGGTGATTAGCTGATTCTTCTCCTTCCTCCTATCCATCTTAATATGTCATACAGTGCCGGTTCTTTATATTACGGTACATAGGTCCCAAATATGGTTATTAAAAATGTTATGTCCATTATTGAAGGGGGGCCGTCAGGTCTAGTGCAATAGACAGGTCCACCTGTCTTAGAGCGAATCAAATTCATTTGGTGTAGAGCAGCGCAGGGCCACGATCCATTATTGTAATTATGAGAACTTTCCTATTTATAACTATCACAGTTGAAGTCACCAGCAGTAAGAACCAAGCTGGTATTTCGATTTTCGATGGAGTTGAATAATCTAGTCCACGACTTTGACTATATAAAATTGGCAGAGGCCGGCACTCTATATAAAGAAAGGATGAGAAGTTCACCCAGGGAAGTTTCTGTTAAGATTGTAAGAGTTTCATGTTTGTTCTCGATACTTGTGATGAAGGTGATTCTAGAGAAGTGATTTCCCTTCTAATGATTATTGCTAAGCCACTGCGGCTATTGGAGAGCCTATCTGCTCGGATAATGTTGAAATCTGCGATTCTAAAATTTTGTTTTTTGGCCGGCTATAAAAAGGTCTCAGACAAAAACAGAATATCAAAATCGTCACGGATATTTGATAGGTCACCATGTTTGTTCAAGGACCCCGACAATTTCGTTGAGCAATCCCTAATCTATCGAGCTAAGCCAACATGAGCAAGCAAAGATTTATTTATGACATTGACACACTGTAGGATTCTATTCAACACGTTTTTGGCTTTCCTCTGATTGAAGGGAGTCAGTAGCTACCAATTCAACGAAGCCTATCAAAACAGATAGGTTTGAGTTAATGATAGAGCTTGTAGTTTCATTGCGGTTTGATTTATAAGTGTTATCAGGGGGTGGAGTTGACAGAAGGGAGAAGCTTTTTTTTTGCAAGTTGGGAAGAGGGTATTGGGGAGAGGGTTCTGAAGGGTAAAACCATTGGGTAGGAAGTTTCGAGTCCTATTATTGTAGATATGCGAGAAAGAAGACTGAGAACCCCTACAAGAGGGTGGTTGAGAATATCCTTGCAAGGGTGAGGTCTGTTTTGGTTTCAGACTTGATTCTGCGTACTTCACCCATGAGGGGATAGAACGTGCTTGGGAGTAAGGTTGCAGGGGAGGCTGTGGGCAAAAGGTGAACAAGGAGCGGGAAGGGGAGTCGTTTAGTTCCGGACTTGTTTTGCACTTGGCTTCTTTGAGAGAGAGCTTGTATTTTTTACCAAAGTTACTAAGTTCTTGCTGAAATAAATACTCCGGAGATTTCTTGCATGTGGAAAAATGGTTTTCACCACAATTTACGATTTTTTTCGAACCATTGAGATTAGGGCAAGGAGCTGATTTTGTGTGTGTTTCTATAGAGCCGCTGAGATTGCAGCGCACGGTTACCGACAGTATTTAGCAATGTGGCTAAATCTGTGACATTTCATACAAATGACTAATGCAGGTGTATATGGGTCAACTGTGAATGAAGCCATATACAGGGTGTCCAAAAAGTCCCAGGACGGCTGAATATTTCCTCAGGTAAGATATTTTTCAGGGCGGTCAAGGTCATTCTTGAAGGAACTTTCAACAAGGAATTCAATGGTGACCTTTATTTTGATCTTGGCCATGACCTTCACGGTCATTTCAAGGTCAAATTGATTTTTTTTAAATGGGAACCTCTATTTTTGACCTCGGGAACTGAGAGAGCGGAAAATTTTACGTCCAGATATGACCTTGGACAGCAGGATGACTCGACTGGCATGCATTTTTGAAGAAAATGTCCTGGTGAAGGTTCTGGTCATAGACAAGGTCAAAGTCACCAATCGATCAGGAGTATAAAATGCTACAACTCTTGCGTTGCAAATTTTCTTCATAAATGCATGCTGGTCGAGTCATCCTGCTGTACGTTGTTTGACCTTGCCATGACCTTCCCAGGTCAAATTTCGGATTACTCAAGGTCATATCTGGACGTAAAATTTTCCGCTCTTTCTGTTCCGAGGGTCAAAAATAGAGGTTCCCATTTGAAAAAATCAATTTCCTTGTTGAAAGTTCCTTCAAGAATGAACTTGACCGCCCTGAAAAATATCTTACCTGAGGAAATATTCAGCCGTCCCGGGACTTTTTCGACACCCGGTATATGGAAGTTCTTTCAGGGAGGGTAGTACCTTCTTTATTCATAATGTGTCCCCTAAGGGTTCACATGACTTCCATTTCTTACAACACTTCCTTCTACATGTTTTATAAAATCTTATCCTTACTATTTACAGTTGTTTACACCTATTTACAGAAAATCTTATATCTATATCCTTATTTCTATTTTTTGACGATAACGCAATTTGGGACGTGTTAGCGAACGAGTGAGCGAGCGATCGAAAGCGAGAGTGCAAGCGAGAGCGAGAACGTAAACGCAACTTAAGTTACTTATGCTATTACATAACCATTACTTACAAATCTTTACGCTTCTAATTTAAGCGACTTCCGTTTCCTTTTCCTTTCACTTCTCTTGTCACTCCATTTTGCCATTTTTTTCCATCCATTCTTTCATTGTTTCTCATTTGCTCCCCTAGCACGCTCTAACTCCTTCATGCACTCTTCCCCCAAACCATCCTCCCCTAGAATCTTCACCACATTCTCTTGTCAGCTTCCTTTACCTTCCATTCCTCTCCTACATCCTTCCCATACATGCTCCCATGTTTCCTCTTCCCATTCACAGATTCTGCACTTCCTGTTCTCTTTCTTATCCCAATACATACCTGCCCTTACCTCGTTTCCCAATCTAAATCTTGCTATTCTGGTCCATCTTTTCTCTCCCCATGGGAGAGTAGTACCTTCGAATTTGATTGAAATAGTCTTGGAGGGGACCGATATGGTTTGCTTGGTTTTGCGTTCAATCGTTTTCCTGTTGAGATGGAAAGCTCTGACAGGCTTGGTCTTCCAAGAATTGCAAGGTTGTGTAAGATCTCCGCTTCCGATATCTCATAAGACAGACCACGTATAACACCCTGGTAAATGACAAAATTAGATTTTTTGCAGGGTTTGGCCGGCAGTATCAGGGGAAAGATCTTCCTTAAAGTCTTCGTTATTAGGATTGCGTTGCATAATGATTGGGCATTCGCTTTTCTCATATAAATTGTATTTAATTTTTTATTTTTAATGAGTAGTTGGGGGAGAAAGGGTAGCCTCTTTAATTGACGGCGACGATACTGTGTTCTTTTAGTTGAACTTTTCGAGGTTGGATTGGCTGGAGAGAACAATTCAAGAGGAATTTAACGAAAGTTGAGCCTTAAGGATGATACTGGAATCACCAATATCTATGTCC
This sequence comes from Andricus curvator, assembly GCA_932195095.1. Lineage (NCBI taxonomy): Eukaryota > Metazoa > Arthropoda > Insecta > Hymenoptera > Cynipidae > Andricus > Andricus curvator. The sequence goes on along the minus strand of CAKNYM010028061.1, from coordinate 1,563 downwards.
GGATATAAGTCCTCAATTTCGACATTAGAAAGAGGTTTCATGGACGCTGCGTCAACGACAGAGTCATTGATCAAATTAATGTTGCCCTGCTTTTTAGCATCGTTGAAATCTTCCAAGGGGTCACCTGCATTTGGTACATGGCCTATGGTACATGCCTCTGCAGTGCTTTGAGGAAATTTTATGAATTAATTATGGAATAATAGTGGGTTTACACACGAGGGCAAAATTGTGAACACGTGGCTCGCCCGTTAAAAACGGCCGTTACCGACTGACCAATGTGGTTCTCACCAGAGACCCCAGGCCTGGTTATTTTATCCACTCCTGGGGAAATAAACTGCAGCTCTGCGTATAATACAACGAGAGCTAATGCCACATACGCAAAACGAAAACGTCCTACGGCAACAAAAGGAGTGGCGACATTTACTCTGAGTTTTGGGTGTCCAGACCGAGGGGCTACTCACTGAGAAATCTGGAAATCTTAAAACTATGAATGCGGCTATCTCAAATGAATTCTTATAGAGAGTTCCAAGATTTCGGTCAGATTGCCTAGAGTTCCGAGAGTTCCGAAATTCCCGACCCTGCTCGCAGAATCTCTCGAACATGAAATATGTTGTTCTTCAGAGGAAATTAAGCGATACGTATTTTTCCGATTTGCGAAAAAAATGTCTACGAAGTCACGCTTATTTGAAGGTTGTTCTTTGTTCTTCGCAAAAGCCCAAATGTTGTGAGTTTATTTCGTGCTCGAATAATTAATAACTTTTGTGACCAGGCTAATTTTTTTCGTAAAATCGAATTTTCTCATTTTTATTTCAAATAATGACATATACGAAGAAATCTTATGATAAAACTTTACACGTCTAAAAAAGTTATATGAAAATACCTCCAGAAAATCTTTTTTATTTTTCTCTTCAAATTTTGAAAATATGAAAAAGTATTTTCTTCTAAAAATATAATTTTGTAATTTTTAACGTTAACAATGCAAGATATCGCAAAAAAGCAGGAGGTATTTTCCACAGAACTTTTTTATACGTGCAAACTTTTATCTTAACATTTTTGCATTCGTTGTTTGCAAGAAAAATGAGAAAATTCGATTTTATAAAAAGAATTCTCCTGGGCACCAAAGTTATTTGGCCCGCATAAAACACGCAGTATGTTTTCCTTATAAAAGTATAAATTCAACAAAAAATTGGCATAATATACAGTAAGGCCAAATTTATAGTAGTTATATTCATGAGTACGATAGAGATACTCCTGTGCGCCATCTACTAGCGTCTCACTCGCACTCACACTTCATGAAATTGGCCTTACACGGAAAAAATTTCTCTGCAAAAAAGTTACAAACTTGTAGTTAGGTCTCGGATACCAGAAAAAAATGAAATATTGAAAATGTTATTTCTACGAGAAATGTATGGACAAATTTCAAATGTTTTTACGGACAGTTTGAATTTCCTACGAATAGTTCCTGAAAATTTCAGATTTGAATATAAAAAGAAAACATGAACCGAGCTTGCGTAAACACGCGCAGCCGTCGAGGCCAAACAATATAGGTTTTAAGGCCGGTCC
>CAKNYM010028060.1:0-25257 GCA_932195095.1 Andricus curvator | reverse complement strand
TCTCTCCCTTACCTTCTCGCTTCCTTCGTTGCCACCGTCCCGATTTCTCCCTCTCCCCGACGCACCGCTCGACACCGGGCGACGCGTTGTTGGCCGTCGTGGCTTGTGGAAAATTCCCTCCCGTCGGTTTCACTACCAGCACTGCCAGTACTCTCGCTGCCCTCCTCCCGCTCTACCGCCGGTAACTGGGACCTATCCATGCAGTACCTGCCGCAACCGACAGATGTCTCTGCAAAATGTTGGCGTCTTTCGCCGCCAAATTTTCCTTTTTTTTCCCCTTTTTTTTCAATTCCTCAGTCCCTGCAGACACCCCTTTCTCTCCCTTAGCATCCCCTAACTTTGCGAGAACCACCCTTGACCCCTCGAAAGCCCAAGACTCCTGACCACGAACTCCCCCGATTACTTGCCAACCTAACCTCACTTTCCCTATCCAGCTAGATACCACCTCCCACCCACGCTGAAACTCACTTTTTATCTCCCCAATTCACCCCACACAACTCTACTCACCTCCTCGGCTTCCACCCTCACACTCCACTCACACCTTCCACACAAATTCCGTAAAATTCTCTCTCCACCTGTCACTAAACACGTCCTCAATTCCGCCACCAACATGCAAGTCTATAGGAGTATTACATATATGTGCTTATTTCGGCTGTGAATTGTCCATTCTGGAGTGGGATTCCGTTAGAAATCATGTTATTACGCGAAAAAAACGCATAATCACACAAATATGGACTGTAGAAAATCTTTTTATTAGTGCAACAAAATTTATTTTCTGAAAAAAGTAAAGGAAAGGAATAAATATATGAAAAGTCATATTATTATGGTATTGTCATGCTAACATAACCTATAAAATTGTGCAGAGCCTGTCAATACGTTTGACAACATTTAAAAACAATGATAAATAAGTATCATTTTTGTTTGAAAATAAATGTGAATGCAATTGAAATTTATACTTAGAGCATTTTTATTGTGTTACGTAGAATAGCCTATGAAACATCCCAGATAGCAAAGTGCGCGCACGGTGCGACGCACGTGCGTCGCACCACGTGCAGATTTTCTCGCACGACGTGCGCCCAGGGGATGACACAGCTGCGTCCTCATATGCGTGACAGGTGTGTCGCACGTCGTGAGGGTCGCACGTCATGCGTGCTGGTGCGGGTATGGTGCGTGTACACATTTAGGATTTTTAGAGGGTACAGAAAATATTTGCATTGATATTTTCAAATGAAGAGCAGGTAATTTATCATTGACGTATTTTTTATTATGGGTGGAAGGAATATTTATAAATTTTAGTTTCGCATTAGCAATTCAGTTTCCGCATGTTTGTATCAACAATAATAAATATTTTTCGCTGCAACTACAAGATACAGGCACATAAAACTGACAGAAAACATAAAGACGTATGTAAAAAGTATATTTTTCGTTTAAATAATTAAAAAAATGATGACCTAAAATAAAAATTACCTTTTTTTAATTATTTAAACCAAAAATAAGCTGTTTATAACCGTTTTAACGTCTCTTATTAAAGTTTCAGCGAAGGATATTTATTATTTTGGACACAAACATGCTAATAGTTGTTGTTTGAATAATAATAAAAAAACAAGATTGAACAGAAATTAACTGATTTTAATTATTCAACACAGAAATAGGCATATCCGTTTTCGCGTTTCTCAAAGTTTCAGCGAAAGATATTTATTATTTTGGGCACAAACATGCAAATATCGTAAGCAAAAAATGCCCTCAACAATACTAACATTAAAACGCACGCATTTACATAACTGTAATATTTAATATCACAAACTTCAGGATCTGATACTTTTTCGAGATTAGCACGTTTGTGTCCACAATAATAAATATTTTACGCTGAAACTTTCAGAAATTGTATGAAACATAACAAAAACGGTAAATAGCCTATTTGTTGTTTGAATAATAAAAGAAAAACTTTACCACACGTTTTTGTAATTATATTAAAACTCGCAAAATCACTTCTTTCACAGTAGTGAACTTACTAATTTGAAAAGAAAAAACATCACTTTCAGCGTAGTAGTTTTACCAGATTTTGTAAAATCCGTGCGAAACCGACAACGGAAGTCGACAACAGCTGTTACGGCGCGTCGGGCGATTACCGTTCGACCGACGTGACGGGGTCTGCGCCGTATATTATTCAGCTAATGCGCGCAGTTTTTAAATATATGTAGCTCCTCTTATTTCTACTTCAAAATAATACAAAATGAATACAATACGATTGAAAATTAAAGATGCATTTTTTAAATTTCTGAACAAATTTTTTAAACATTGATTTTAAATTACATTTTAAACTCAATTTAATGTTAAACTTGAAATTAAAAGCACAAATTGAAGTTATAAACATAAATAAATATGTAAAGTAGAAATTATAACAAAAATTTCATTTTTTTTTTATTTACTTAATTTCAAATTCAAATTGACAAAAGGCTAATTGAAATTATTTGTATAGTCGATTAAAGTTGGAAATTATAGTTTCATAATAAATAAAATGCATATTATACGTTGAAACTATACAACCATGCATTCAATAATTCTTACTAATTTCCTCATTTATTCTTATTATAAAATCGGGAATGTTTTAATCTTTGTAAGTAAACAATGTTTACAATATCAACTAATTCAATCTTTAATTATAATGATTATCAATATTTAAAAAAATGTATTACAATAATAATAGTTTACTTTAATACTATTATCAAAAAATGTGCTTATTACTTATATATCATGTATATAATGACCCTCACAAAGTGAGACACACATGCGCCGCACATCGTGCCTATCACAAAGTGCGTCGCATATGCCTCGCACATACGTGCCCCTCACAAAGTGCGACCCATATGCCTCGCACCCAGCACGCACCGCGTGCCCCGCATGCCGTGCGAGTAACGTGCCCCGCACGTTTGATATCTGGGATGCAAGTATATATTTGTGAATAATCAATATTCACTTTCACAATAGGAATATTACGTAAACAATGAATTTATAACTCTTACTTTGCAGAGTATTCGGTGTAAACATTTTCATATGTTTTTTCACAAAATGTAAAAATTATCCCCACTTAAAAATTATAACTGAATTAAATAGATTGTTAAGGAAAGTAAGAAGAAAATAGTCAAAAAAAATAAGGATATAAATTTTATTTTTATTTTAAATACAACTTTTCACAAAGTTAGAAGAATCTAAAAGTATTGAGGGTTACCCTGTAAGTCAAACCCATACTGACGAAAAATGTTTTTCATCGTGTTGCAAGTTCAAATAATGTGATAAAAAATGAGTTTTTCATATTAATTGCTTTTTGGTTTTCATTTAAATGATTTTTCGTAATGGATTGCAAACTTGACGGCAAGGAAAATAAAATAGAAGGCACTGTACTCAACTTGCTTGCGGCACATATGCCACTCCATTTTCGTTCTCAATTTCCTTATTGCAATATTTTTTGTTAAGCTTACACCAAACAGTAAAGTTACGTTTCATTAATATTTGTATACTATATCATACTTCCATTTATTATAATTTTACATATTCAAATAATATAATATATAAAAAATGAGTCTCTTTTTATTATATTTACATTATTGAAAAAATCTTACTAAATAATTTTACTAATAAGCAAACTTCAAACTTGCCTGCCCCAAACATACTTTTTGAGGTTATGATACACTCATAACACCTATATTTCATGTTTCACCTCATTTCCATGCTACTAGTAACGTGAAATAAATGAAAAAAATAATCTATGATTCTTTTTAACATCAATTATCTATCTAAAAATATTCCAGTAACGATTTAAACGATGATTTCCCATGACTGCCAGATGACCGAAAAACGGCCAGGTGACGGTACGGTATAGTGGAAAAGACGGTCAGCGGCCGATCTCTAATCGTACAACAAAAAGGGTAGATTCGTTTACGCAGCCCCTACTAAAAAAAAGTCAGGAATCGTCACAAATGGTCAGAAGTTCTGACGATTCCTGAACATCCTGACCATTCCTGACGAGTCTGACTATTTCTAAAGATATGCTAATTCACATCCTATCAGGTAGCTCATCGGCTAGGACCGCAGGTAGGCCAACCCAAAAGGATTAAAAATTAAAAAGAATTTTTTTCCAATGTTGCATATACAGATTCAAAAGTTAGAAATTCAGAATCTACGGGTTTCGACGATTGCAGATACCTAAAAATTTTCCTCAAACATTTAAAATTAGGATAAATATAATGTATCTTGTAAAGAGAGAGATATGTCAAAATGGACAAAACTTTCAGATTCACCTTCAGAGTCATTTAATATATAAATATTAATAATTAAATATAAGTAAAAAGAGAATATGCATAAATAAATAATATAAATAACCTGGCAAATATAAAAGGGATTAGGTTTTATGGCATTCTATTCTTGGACCCCTAATAAAAGGATTATCCTTCGAACCCAAGCTCTGACGATTTCTGAACATTTCTCATGAATTCTGACTTTTCCTGACGATTTCTGTCGAGAAACGTAACAAAAGTGGTCAGAAATGGCCAGAAGTCCTGACTTTTTTTCTGACGATTCCTGACTTTTTTTTAGTAGGGGCGTTTGGCGCATTCACTGCACCGTACATCTGCAGGTCACCTGACGTATTTCACCGAACGGCATGTGCTCGTTCGGATGCTCTGCTCTTTTCATCCAATAACAACTAAGCGCAATTGAGATAAAATTCTAATTTAAAAGGATTGCAGTTTAATCAAAATTTGATGTAAGTAATGAAAATACTGCACTCAAACAGGCCCAACATCGCGATTCTTGCGGATATTGCAATTTCTCGTTCGCTTATGCAGAGCTGCAAGCAGAGCATCCAGAGCAGAACCAAAGATATTATAAACGTAGATGCGGTACGGGGTGTCAGAGTGGGGGAATTATATATATAGGACATCACATTTTCTGCCATATCGAGGTGCTGCCTTCACCGTACTACGAAGTCGAGTCGTCGAGAGCTGGTGGTCTCATTCTTCGTAAAATATGACGGTAAAGCAGTTGAAAGATTTTTTAAGGTTAGAAAAGTTTGACATGTATCGCATCATAAACAAAACAGCGCACTTCCGAATATAATAATAAATAGCACAATGTCGATAGACATTGTGCCATAGGCACACCTAAAATACGTATTTGGAAAAATTAATAATAACAGAAGCACTGATATGATGGTAATAAATAAACTGAATTGTGAGAGTAATACAATAATATAGTAATATAATAGAGAGAGAGTATATATAATATATATATAATATATAATAGTAGAGAGTAATATAATAAGAGATAATTATGTTTATGTTTGATTGTTGAATATTATTATAATTTCTGATACGTTCATGCTTCTTCTATGAATGATAGATATGATTTTTTAAATTATAATTTTTTGTACTTTGGAGTTTAATTTTTATTAGTAGACTGAACCGAAAATTGATTGCATTTAAGAATATATAGAATTTCTGCCGGTCTGAAGCTTGAGATAGGTTTTTTGTACATAGTCTTTTTAAAAAATTATAAAAAACCTTTTCTCGAAAATCGAATTTTTTATTAAAAAAAAAATTAAAAAGAAATTTCGAGATAAATCATGAACCAGTGCTGAAAAAATTTTCTTTGATAAATGGTTCTTTTAATTAAAATAATCAAATATTTATACCAAAGAAAAATATTTTTTAATGTTTCAAGTTTTAAAAAAATATTGTTTGAATTTAAAATTACAATAAATGAAAAAAATATATTTCTAGATAAAAAATTTTGGTTGAGAATGTACATAGTATTTTTTTTTAATTACAAAAAATGTTCTGAAAAATCTAATTATTGATTTTAAAAAAATTAAAAAGAAACTTCGAAATAAATTATTGCTTATTTGAATCCTGCAAAGTTGGTTTGGATCGCGTTTGGTTCGAAGAAAATTTAGGAAGAAATTTTTTTTCCGTTTGAAGCACACGCGTGTTTTTACATTAATTTTCTTATACAATGTTTGTAGGGGTATTTCTATCTTAAATTCAAACAATTTTTAAAAACTTTAAATATTAAACAAAAATTTATTTGATAAAAATATTTTATTATCGCATGTTTAATAAATAATATTTATTAAGAAACAATTTTTTAATTATGCAAATTCTGGAATTTTATAATTATGGAAATTCTAGTTCGGATATTTTATAATTCGGCAATTGTATGTAGGGAATTTTATTATTTGAGAATTTTCAAATTCGGTAATATTATAAACTGTTCGGGAATTTTATTATTTTTTGAATTTTATTATTCGGGTGTTTTACAGAGCCGGGAATTTTATTTGCGGGATATTTCAGTCGTCCCTAGAAGTACAGAAAAGTTGCTGTATTTATACTTTCGAGAGATGGATCTTTTCGATTTTTTCCTACAGTATTTATTAAAAAAAATAATTATATGCAATTTTTTGAAATCACAAGTTATAAACATAATTTCATTAATTATCAAAATTAAAAATTTTTTAATTCGTTGTATATCTAATTTGTATTCCTGAGTCTTGGCGATTTTTTCCCTAGTGCATTTCGGTCACTTGTAAACAGGGGTGAATTTAATAGGAATTATCTATCAGAAAATAATTTGTTAAAATGAGAAAAAATCGGGTATCTTTTTTTTATCTCTATAGAGGTCATACCTATAGGTATGTAAAAAAATGCAAACCTCCGAAAATTTAAAAACTCTGCAAACAAGAAATTTGTGAAACATTTCTTTTTGCGCGGATAATTAAGCTGTATGCAAATATATTATATATCTTTGCTGTATGTCTTTCGATTCCGAACTAGTTATACTCTTTTACGATTCTAATACAATTTACAAAACACTAATTGAAAATTTTTCAATTTTTAAGTCTTCAATTTGATCATTTAAATTTTAACATTAAAATTTCCTTATTTTCAGAATGCAGGCTTATTGTTTGAATTTTCACAATTTTCGTTATAAGTTAGGTTAAAAATGACAAATTCTGGTATTCGAAATTGATACAACGCGAAAAAGTCAAAAGTTTAAATTTAAACGTTAAATATGTGAAAATACTTTCTTACTTTAGTCGCTTCTTTTGAGAGTCGATCCTCTGCTTTCAGTTTTCTTTTCGAAATATATCTTGAATTCAACGCATTTTAAATTCAATGTTTTCAGCTGCGTTTAGATTGAAGTATACAAATGTTTTTGGTTTAAACTATAATTTAATAAAAATATTTTACTTATTTTTCACAATTGTAATTTATAACCTTTAAAACTGAATACTTGTAGGTCAAACATGAAAAAGTAGACTATATTGAATAATTAAAAATTTAAAGCTATTTAAATATGCAAGAATTTTTTAACTGAAAGTGTTCTATAAGTTTAGATTGAAACAATTCAAATTATTTAGTTACAAATTGAAATCGTTTAAAGTTGCAGAATTAGAAATGAACGACTTTTAATACTTGAATTATTATTTTAGAACGACTTAAACCGTATATCTTCAGATAAATTTGGAAGTAGGACTATTGAAAATTAGGAGTGCTTGAAAAAACTAAACAAATGTTTAGTTTCAAAACCTCTTTAAAAGGGTGCTTTTTCAAGTTTTATTTATTTTTGCTTCCTCATAGAGGAAGCTTTGTAATGGTAACATTTTCCAAAAAATTTTAATTCATTTAATTAAACCTTCCTCAATGTAAAAATGTCTAATACAATGTTCTAAGCAATTGTCCGGATGCGTGTGTGGAGGTGTGGATGTCACACTTTTTTGTGAACACGATAACTAGAAAACGGTTGCACATAAACTGATGAAATTAGGAGGACTTATTTTCCTCACTAATATCTGGAAACTGACCCAAGGATTTCTAAAAATATTTATTGCATTTTTTTTAGCACTTAGTAATATTTTGAAAATCGATGTTTTATAGTAAAACTTTTTTCAGTAGCATAATTCAAAGCTGATGCACGGATATAAAAGATTCCTTGGGTCGAGACGAATCGATTGACCTATAATATTAATACATTTTATTAAAGAGTAGGGAAGTTATGGTAATTTATATATTTTGAAAATCGGTTTTTTATAGTAAAACTTTTTTCATTAACATAATTCAAATTTGATGTAACAACAGAAAAGATGTGTCGATTCAAGTCGAATCGACTGACCTATAATATTGATAAATTTTATTGAAGAGTAAGAAAGCTATGGTAATACATAATATTTGAAAATGCGGTTTTTTATAGTAAAACTTTTTTCAGTAGCATAATTCAAAGTTGATACAAGAATATAAAGGATTCCTTGGTTCGAGACCAATCGATTGACATATAATATTAATACATTTTATTAAAGAGTGGGTAATTTATGGTAATTTATATATTTTGAAAATCAGTTTTTTATAGTAAAACTTTTTTCATTAACATAATTCAAAGTTGATGCAAGAAGAGAAAAGATATGTTGATTCGAGTCGAATTGATTGACCTATAATATTAATACATTTTATTGAAGAGTAAGGAAGCTATGGTAATGCATAATATTTGAAAATACGGGTTTTTATAGTAAAACTTTTTTCATTAACATAATTCAAAGATGATGCAAGAAGAGAAAAGATATGTTGATTCGAGTTGAATCGATTTACCTATAATATTATTACATTTTATTGAAGAGTAAGGAAGCTATGATAATGCATAATATTTGAAAATACGGTTTTTTATGGTAAAACTTTTTTCATTAACATAATTCAAAGTTGATGCACGAAGAGAAAAGATATGTTGATTCGAGTCGAATCGATTGACCTATAATATTACTACATTTTATTGAAGAGTAAGGAAGCTATGATAATGCATAATATTTGAAAATACGGTTTTTTATAGTAAAACTTTTTTCTTCAACATAATTCAAAGTTGATGCAAGAATATAAAAGATTCCTTGGTTCGAGACGAATCGATTGACTAACAATATTAATACATTCTATTAAAGAGTAGGGAAGTTATGCTCATTTATAATATTTGAATCATCTGTTTCAAACAGAAAAACGTTTATAATAATAATAATTCAAAGTTGACGCATGAATAGAAGACTTTTTCATTATAAATTTTCAAATAGAGTAATTCTGAAAATTTTTGTAAAGAAATCACAAAGCTGGAAAAGGGATAGGGTGCGACAGAACTTTTCCCTTCCCTTTTCCAGCTCGAAAAATTATCATTTCGAACACAAAATTTGATTTCTGTGATTTGTCTTTGTATTTAAAATTTGTTTTTATTATTTTGTAATATTGTATTTTCTGTAAATTTCTATTTTTTAATTGAGCAAAATGAAGACTTTAGTTTGTCTATTATTGAAAGAAAAAAAAACTCATGCTTCCTCTATGAGGAAGCAAATATATTTGCTAACAGGAAGCAAAGTGCTCGTGAAATGAGTACCATATAATTATAAATACAAAAAAGTGGAAACACTCGAGATCGAATTCACAGCTACTTTAATAATTTAGCACCCCCACAAATTATTTTTTTTTATGAGAAAATAACACCTGAGTTTTGTCAAAAGTGAAAAATATATATTTAATGTTCGCTCAAGGTCAATTTTGTTCAAAGTGCTTGTTCCTGGATAAATTGACATTATTAGTGTTTCTGATTTCGTTCTGTCACTCATGGATTGTGTTTTTCATATAAAACATTGATATCTGTTTTTTTACGTTTATAAAATAATAATTAAAGGTCACTCAAGGTAATTTTCTGTACAAAATATTGATTTATAAAGAATATTTGTCAAACTATACAACGGATTTCTTCGCCCAAATATACAAACCTAAATTGTACAATATAGTAAAAACAACTGGAAAAAATGAGATTGGAGGAAAATTTTGTAAAGAAAATTAACCTTGGTCGACCTGTAAATATTTATTTTATTTCTCGAAAGATTTAAAAAAAAACTCTTCGAAACGCTTTTATTACAACAATTTTATTGAAGAAAAATATTGTTTGTAAAAATAAAAATACACCAGAGACTCGCTATTTGAACACGCGATCGAACGCGTTATATGAATTCCTAGAATTACTGGTCCCCACAGTTTCTCAGAGGGCAGAGCGAGAGACGGTTGCGACTCCGCCTCTGAAGGGACGCATGCACTTTACTACTCAGTCAAGTAGATTGCGCAATATTATGGAAACGGTTCAGGCGGCCCTGACTGTTTACGTTTCGCTGTACGCGTTATATGAACAAGGCCATTTTCTGGCAACCCCCGAGATTGTTCATCTATCGAGTCTCTGGTGTAGTATAATTTTTACATACATTTCTTAAAATACAAAATTAACCACGAGAATTATAGAAACTCTTTCAAGGAATAAAATGATTGTCCCGGAAGTTAGAACCGAAAAATTAATTTTTCAAAAACATGAAAGTTGTTCTAAATTGAGCTAGACTCGCGACCGGCAAAAATCGGAAAATGAAAGTGAATCTATTTTTTGACCGGAAAATAACAAAACTTTTTAAATTGATCAGCTGTAAATATAAATTAACTCATGCTTTCAGAAACTGAAATGTAGCTCGAGTATTCAAAATTGAACAGTAATTGATTTTACAAGATGATTCTGGATCTGTTCAAAATTATATAATTTACATATTTTAACGTTAAAATTTGAACTAATTTAATTCGAAAGCCTTAGTAGCTACACACATGTAAACATCCGATTGAGACATACATACATTTTTTAATTATGTTTATAATTATGTTTATGTAATATTGTTTGAATTTAAAATAACAATAATTGAAAAAAAAAATTTATGGATAAAAAATTTCGTTTGAAAATGTGCATTGTATTTTTTTAAAGTCACAAAAAACGTTCTCAAAAATCGAATTATTAATTTAAAAAAATTAAAAAATAGAAACTTCGAGATAAATCAGTGCTGAATTAAAGCCTGCAAATTTTGTTTTGTTCAGGGACTGGGAGCGAAATGCTGGGTGAACGCTCCATGCGTTCCTGACGCACTCCAGTGCTCCCAATCTTGCTCCCCAACCGCACTGCGCATGCGTCGCGCCGAATTTCTTATTCGCTTCATAGCGCGCGCTTATTTAAAATGTTTAAAATATGCAAATTAATTGTTTTGAACAAATAATAATTAGAAAATGCATGAAAATACATTTTGTATTGCAAAATATACTTTCGCAGTCATAAATATAATAATTATTTGATTTCACTGCTGAAAACACATTATTCCTTCGGACATCGAAGAAAGACAAATTTTGTCCCATAATTAATTACAACAGAATAATGTGTTTCGAGCAGGCGGCCCTTCAAACGACTTTGGAAATTCATAATTTCCCTATGAAACCCAATGAAGACCTTTTTACGAACATCGACTCGATAGCTAAGGCTCTTGACGTTCCCTTTATGAGGGAAGATGTGGTCAAAATATATCGAATTATAAAGGCACCTGCGCTCACAAAATCCTCCAACCCGCCCATCATTGTCGCGAAACTCGGCAATCAACAACTGCGAGATAAATTCATTGAGAGGCGTAAGGTCTTTAGAGACTTCTCTACTGAAAACCTCGGGTGGCCGAGCAAAGATAAACACCCTGTTTATCTACGTGAGGCCCTTTCACCTTTGAACCGGAAAATTTACGCCATTGCCTTGGGTCTCAGAAGAGAAAAATTAATCAAATATCTTTGGATTGCGGGCGGAAAAATTTTTTGTCGCAGAGAGGATGGATCTCCGCGAATTTACCTGGCTAATTTGCAGACCGTCGAGGGACTTAAATAGCAACTACTGCTTCCTAGTATCATTCTAAGTATATATGTCGGTAAATATAACATAACTTGCCAATTAGACCGATTTCCAACTCATTTACCATACTCAATAATTTTGTCAATTAAAAACTTGAATTTAATAACACAAAGGTTTCTCAGTTATTCTAACTGTTCTAATGGAATTTATTATCTTCTACAAAAACATCTGTTAAATCAAAGTAATCCTGACTATATTGTGTTTCATTTTTTACCTGAAAGATCTATTATTGTATCGACTGCACGAGATTCTATAGAAAATGCTAAGATTGTTTCTCGCTCTATTTCGGAGGTTTATCCTTTTACGGCATACTTAAATTTTCGTGCATCAGTACCACTGACGATTCTTTTAGATTTATATCTACACTGTCACTTCAGCAACTATTTGACTCTGCTTAACCCTATTTGTAATTACTTAATTTGGGCTCTGTTGGTTATTGATCATGTTATTTCTATTACTACTATCTTTTCCTATGTGCTAACATTCTTTCAGGTAACTTGTAACTTAAAACTTACCATTTTACATTTTCAATGGATATCTTAAATAATTGGCATGTTAACTATATAATGTTTATTGCTTTTATAATTTTTACCTTTATATGTGCCTTATTCCCTGTTTCCATTTGTAATCATGTGAACTGGATTTTGTTGGTTAACACATATCACACCCTTCTATATTTAACTATACTTGAACGTTTTTTATCACTGTCAAAATGGAAACCTTAAATATTTGTCACGTTAACGCTCAGTCTTTACCTGCCCATTTCCACGAATTCAAACATCATTTTATGTCCTGTTCCTACCATATCCTCTGTGCCTTGTCTAAACCTTTCGAACGCATTGTCCATCAGCAACTTACAGCACATATTGAAACTAACAATTTAATGGACCCAATGCAATCTGGGTTTCGTGCTAGGCATAGTACTCTTACAGCTACACTTAAAGTAACTTCTGATCTTAAACTGGCAATCGATAGAAGGGAAATAACGGTTGTTGTCCTTTTTGACTTTTCTAAGGCGTTTGATACAGTTAACCATAATTTACTATTGTCTGGCTCAAATCACTTCACCTCTCAAATATGGCTGTGAAATGGTTTGAATCCTATCTTAGTAATCGTTCTGAAAGAGTACAAATTAGCAATGGCGAGCTTTCTGACTGTGGGGAGGTTAAGAGTGGTGTCCCTCAAGGTTCCACGCTTGCACCTACTCTATTTAATATTTATACATCTGAACTTGGTAGTGAACTTCGACACTGCAACTATCACAAATATGCTGATGATTTCAAGCTTTACCTCTCCGGGCCTATTGCCACTCTTAAGAGCTTACTTCAAAGGGTACAGGAGGATATTGATTTGGTGATGCAGTGGGCCTTGACAAACGGTCTCACTCTTAACCCTGCTAAAACTAAGGCTATAATCATAGGACCCTCTGCCTCTCCTTCACTTGCAACAATTGCAACCTTGCCTCCTCTCTTGATCGATGGGCGTATCATCCCCTTTGTGGATTCTGTGAAAGATCTGGGCTATATTCTTAATCGCTCTCTTACATGGAATGAACACGTTGCGGATATCTCAAGGAAAACCTTTAGAGTCCTCCAACAGCTTAACAGGAATAAGGAATCACTTCCTACTTCAACGCGTATCCTCCTAGTCAAAAGCCTGATCCTTCCTTTCTTTGACTACGGCTGTGTGGTATATGACGATATTACTGACGAGCTAAATGCCAAGCTTGAGCGTACGCTTAATGCTTGCATTAGGTTCATCTATAACATCCCCAAAAGGGAACATATTACTCAGTATAGAGAAAGAGCAGGACTCCTTAACGTCGCCAAAAGAAGACAATTTTTTATGGGTAATTTACTTTATAGCCTATTCAGTAATGGAGCTCCGCACTATCTTCTCAACCTCTTCCATTTCACTGACAAAGATCAACCAACACATTCCAA
Organism: Andricus curvator; assembly: GCA_932195095.1. Classification (NCBI taxonomy): domain Eukaryota; kingdom Metazoa; phylum Arthropoda; class Insecta; order Hymenoptera; family Cynipidae; genus Andricus; species Andricus curvator. The sequence goes on along the minus strand of CAKNYM010028060.1, from coordinate 11,530 downwards.
ACTCCGTGAAAGGAAAACAGTATTAAAAATTCAGCCACACCGTACGTGTAAAATGCAAAGGTCCTTTGTTATTCGTGGTGCTCGCCTTTGGAACAAACTACCTATAACCATTAGAAATGCACCTTCACAATTTCATTTTAGCAAACTCCTTTTTAGTCACTTATTCAACACATCAAATCCCACCCTCGAAATCACACATTGGTAACACTTAAATTCATAATTAAAATATATATGAGTATGTGTATGAATGCGTATTTACTTTTAAGTATGTATATTTGCGTATGTATATTTATAGTAACCTTCTGTTGACATCCCGGATCCAATTTTTTGTATTATAGTTTAGTTCTTAACCTTTGTTAATATCTATTTTTGATTTCAATTGTCAAATCGATCGCCGTCACATTTTAATTGTCATATGTATCACCTGTTCCTTATAGGGCTATTTAGCCCTAGGAACTTTTCATGAATAAATACAAATACAAATTATATCTATGACTGCGAAAGTTTATTTTGCAATGAAAAATGTATTTTTATGCATTTTCTAATTATTATTTTTTTTTAAACAAATAATTTGCATATTTTGAACATTTTAAATAAGCTCGCACTATGCAGCCAATCAGAAATTCGGCGCGACGCATGCGCAGTGCGGTTGGGGAGCAAGATTGGGAGCACTGACGCACTCCTCCCCTGTTCATATTTTCCCAGTGTTAGGAACTAAAAGGTCCGTTCGCGCTACCCGAGGTAGCACCACCTCATCTCTGGTAGCATGATCGGATCATGCCGAGGTAGGAAGAGTCGTGTGGGGAGCAGAGAGTGAATGGTCGTGGCTACCCAGTGTTCACAGATTGTGGGAGCTGGCGGCCCCCACCACGACTCCCGTGTGGGGGCAACACACGTAAACGCCGCGTGTCGGTGTGTCCCCACTCCGTCACTTGATTCCACGCTCCGCGACAACGAAAATTTGTCGGTTCGGATGATTTCACTGTCTCCTTCGTGCTCTTTCGTTTGATTTCGGTGGCAGCTTCGGGTCAGCCACGAAGATGGGTTCGGCGTTGAAGCCGAGGATTGCCGAGGATGCACGATTCTTAACTTGTAATTTCTCATTCTCGGCGACTGGGCTATTTTCAACATTTTTCAGATTTGGAGAATTTGGAGGTTAGAGTCGACTTTTGTTTACAAACAAAGTTTGACAACCTCAAAAAAGCTAAAAAAGTTTTAAAAGGTGATGATTATGTTTTTCAGGTATTATTATAGAATCTTTTCTAGTATAGGATTTATAGCGAATATAATATAAGTTACTACAGGTTTTAAAATTTGTAATATAAGGAATATATTTTATAAGAAAAATTGAGGTTAGATTGATAATGTATATCATTCTCAAGCCTCAAGTGGTTTTCAATTGTCAAATTTTGTATTTCATTTTTCAATTGATTTTAAATATTGTGAATTTAGAATGATAATAATTTTTATATATTTTTAATTCAGTAAAATAATCATCATTTCTTTAAATGACATTTTATTATAGAAGCATGAAAACTATGAAACTATAATAGTCGATATTCATATTTTAAACCATTTTCAAAAGTTTTAAGACTTTTTTTAAAAAGATTTTAAACTGTTTTGCTTTATAATACTTTCTTAAATTTTCATGGAATTAAATATTCAATATTTATAATATTTTATCGAGGAAAATAGAATGTATATGAAATTATGAAAATCACGGCTTTGTTCTTTCTTATAAACACTTCATAAAACCTTTAATGACTTGTAAATCTATACTTAATAAATAAATAAATAATGATTAACAGGAGAGAAAGCCTTACACTATACATATAGCCTGTTACAGAAATGGGTCTATTGTTTTATTATCGTAATTGTTTAAAATAATTTATAAATTATTATAAAATAATTATATAAAAATAAGTATATGGGTGATTCTCCACATACAGGGCACTTTTGTGTCTCGGACCTCTAGTAACTAAACTAAGTAGTGTTTCTTTATAAAACTTGGCTAACTTCTTCATTTTAGCACAATACAATACCTCCGTAAGGAAAAATCATGTTACATTATCGTATCTCTTAGCAAAATACTCCCAAGTACTCAAAAAATGCCTTTTTGGGATGTCTCCACGTACGCGGCGCCAAGTTTAGAGGCATGTATTTAATAGATAGTGAATTATCTTTGAACTTATAATTGATAGTTTGAAAGTTTGACTCGAAAACTATAAAATTCATAAGAAATATTTAAATTTATCTGATATATTAGTAGAGAAAATTTAATTATACACGTGTCTCCCTAAATGTTTTCGATGGTTACGGTAAACGAACTAAATGTTTTCGATGGTTACGGTAAACGAATCTCCCATACCTTTCATCAACTTTTGATCAGTTTTTAGGTCTTATCTTCTCAAAATATCTAGAACAAAAGCCACACTACTCATTCGTCAAAACTTCATAACAAAAATTTAAGAACTTTTTTTGCAAAATAAAAAAATGCAACCGAAAATGTGGCGTATTTTTATTAGTATCGGATACCGTACCTGATAAGAACTTTTATATTTCATGATAAAAATCAATGAAAATATGAAAATTCCATGTAGCACATAATAAAAGAGTTTTTGTCAAATGGATTTATTGATTACTTTTGTCTTCAAAGCGTAAAAAGTGATTTTGTGTGGTTTTCGGATACCGTAACGTCGGATACCATAACCTGCTTTTCGCTCTCAGGGACGAAACGGAGCTAATCGAAGCCTTGTTCAAAAATAATTGTATTAAAAATTAACGTAAATCGAGAATTAAAATTTTTTTACGCACGAGTACTGCACAAAAAAAATAAAACGATTAGAGGGTTGATAAATATAAGGGAAATAAAAATTTTATAATTAATAATTTTGTTCGCTCCACGGCCCTGACTTTCTTCGGAGGTTATGTTTACGCCGGCTTTCGGTCTACTTGCTGTCAAACGTAGTTTCGTGTTCGTGTTGTTTGTATCATTTTTTGTTGCATTGATGGACTCCGAGATGAATTCTATATCTCAGTATCAAGAATACGTTTCATAATTAAACCTGAAGCCTGAAATAAACCTGAAATTAGTCAGAATGGCACCCTATAAAAGTAAACCATCCGAATCTCAGAATGTTAATGAAAAACAAAAATGCTCAAAAAGTCTTTGAAAATACATAATTTTGCCATTCCTTTCTTGTCAAGTATTATACTTTTACAATTAGGATTATAATTTAGAATAATAATCGTAAAACTAAAAAAAAATATTTCAAATTTGAAAAAAAAAATTATAAATTTTGGAAAAATGTTGCATTTCTTAAACAAAACTATTCTTCCCTGTCATGTTACGTGTAATGGGTTAATATTTTACATTATTGTTTTACTTTACACACAATCAGAGAAAATCACCCGGAAAATCAAAAATTAAAAACGTTTTTATGTGCTACAGGTCCTTCAAGTGAGAATTAAGCGTGAATATTTATGGGGTCCCTTTCTTTAAGGCCAATGAAGCTAACCATTATGAAATAAAAAAAATGTGAAACATTTTTCCAAAAAAAGTTGCCTCCGCCAAAAGTTCCCTGTCTGTGGAGAATCACCCATATAAAAATAATTAATTTTTCATCTACTTTATACGAAAATATATTTATTATTGAGTAAAGAACGCTTTTTTGTTAAACGTTTCATAATAAAACAAATTCCTTTCGAGAAACTAGACTACTAATTAAAAGGCGTTTTTCGTTCGTAAATTAAAACCCTTCTATCTTAAAAATTATTAATTTTAGAGAGATAGCGTCCATTTTGAAAATTGTTCGTTTCAACTAATATTTTCGATTCTACCAAAACTTTTTTCAAATAAAACAATATTATTCAGCACAGAAAGAATAATCTTTTTTATTAATATGATGTTAATGTTTTTTGTCTACTTGATCTAAAATCAATATTTTTTGAATATTGATTATTAATTTTATAAGTTGTGAAAGAAATCTCTCTCGCTCCGCTGGGATTCGAACACCAGGTCTTTCAAATTTCCGGTCTGATGCTTTAACCAACTAAGCTACGGCAAAGATATTATAAACATAGATGCGGTGCGGGCTTAGTTACCCGCGATAAATATAGGCGGCGCGTCCGGCGAAAATTGTCAGTTCCCCTCTACCCTCCACTACTCCCCGATAGCACCCATCGATATAGTTTGCCAACAGCCACTTGGAGCGCTGTAAGCAACTCTCATCATACTCCTCGAAGCGCACTGATGGTAACTAGCTCGGACAAGAACCATTCAAAATGAAAATAAATTCCCAATTAAAACATTTTTACAATTTTATAAATCGTTCAAAATGTTTTGATATATTTTTGGGATGACTGAAAAATCCCGAATAATAAAATTCCCGACACTGTAAACTTCCCGAAATTATAAAATTGCCGAAATTTGAAAATTCCCAAACAATAAAATTCTGGACAGTTTACAATATTACCGAACTTGAAAATTCCCGAATAATAAAATTTCAGTTAGAATATTGTCGAATAATAAAACATACAAACTACAAAATTCCCGAAATTAAGCAATTAAGAAAATGGTTTTTTAATAAATATTATTTATTTATTAAAAATACAGTAATCAAATATTTTTATCATCGAATTTTTTTTAATGTTTAATTTTTATAAAATTATTGTTTAAAAACATGGCAACGGCCATACCACGCTGGAAACACCAGTTCCCGTTAGATCACTGAAGTTAAGCAGTGTTGGGCGCGGTTAGTACGTGGATGGGTGACCGTCTGATACTACTGCGTTGCTGTTGGCGGTGGTGGGTGTGGTGAGCCCACACTTGTAGTTATTTACTACAAGAAACTATCCACCTAGAAACACTACCCGAATCGGGTAGTGTCACGCTTACCCCTTGAGGCTCGCCGAAAGGGAAATGGCTTAATGGTATATAATAATAATAATAATTGTTTGAATTTAAAATAACAATCATTGTATAAAAATGTTATAAAAAAAAAATTAAAAACACGTTCGTTTCGAACAAAACCAACTTTGCAGGCTTTAATTCAGGACTGATTTATCTCCAAGTTTCTTTTTATTTTAATTTTTTTAAATTAATAGTTCGATTTTTGAGAACGTTTTTTGTGACTTTTAAAAAATACAATGCACATTTTCAAACAAAATTGTTTAACCAGAAATTTTTTTTTTTCAATTATTGTTATTTGAAATTCAAACAATATTACATAAACATAATTAAAAAATGTATGTATTTCTGGATGAAAAATTGTGTTTGAAAATGTGCATAGTATTTAAGAAAAATACGAAAAAGGTTCTCAAAAATTGAATTTTAAATTTAAAAAAAGAAATAAACAAAATTAATTTCGATATAAATCGGTGCTGAATTGAATCCTGCAAAGTTTGTTTGAAAAATGTTATCAGGTTTGAAGAAAATTTGGAGAGAGCATTTTTTTCTTTCAAAGCGCACGTGTTTTTTAAATTATTTTTTAATACAATTTTTATACAATTATATTGTTCCTTTAAATTCAAACAATAATTTAAAAAAATTTAATATTAAGAAAATATATTGGATAAAAATATTTGATTATTGTATTTTTGATAAATAAATAATATTTATTGAAAAACAATGTTTTCATGTTTAAATTTGTGAATTCCATAATTCGGGAATTTTTTGCTTTGGATATTTTCTGTCGGGAATTTTCCAGTTCGGTAATATTATAAACTGTTCGAAAATTTTATAATTTCGGGAATTTTATTATTCTAAAATTTACCTATTCGGCAATTTAATAGTGTCGGAAATTTCATTTTTCGGGATTTTTCAGTCATCCCTTTCGGAATTTTTTTAAGCGTCCCATATTTTTATACCTTCTTTTAAAATGATGTAATTTTTCAAAATAAAAAGTCAGAATTTAATTTCGAAATCATCAAAAGTATCAATTTTATTTTTATTTATTTAAAACCTTTTCAAATTATTTTTGAAATTTTGTCGGGACTTTTAAGTATCTTTTAAAGTGATTCCCATTTTTCCTAAACTTTTTGTAAAATCCTGCGAAAGAAAATTGCCTCAAAAGCTTCCATATTTTTGTCCAATTTCGTAAATCTTTTGAAATGTTTGGAAATATTTTAAAACATTCTCTTCAAGTTATGTTCTTTTTGGAAATAAAAAATCTTTTTAAATATCCCAGAAATCTGTTAAAAAAATTGTTAAATTTTTCTAAATTTTTGAGAAGCTCCTAATTTTTTTTGTTGGGAACATTCAAAAACCTCCAACTTATTCGAATTTTTCCTAAATTAATCGTTGTTCAACTGTTATTTACAAGTAAAAATTCAGCACTTTTACTTTCAAATTACAAATTTAAAAAATAGAAAAATTATCATTGTAACATTCAAAGTTTAAATGTATCACTCTGAAATTGTGACAATTCAGTTTCGAATTGTTTAATATTGAAAATTGTTTTTTTTTTAAATTAAAAAATTCCAAATTGAATGGATTAAAAGTGGAATATTTTATACTAAAACGATATTTGAATAAGATTTTGAAATTGAAGAAAGGCGTTTATCTATAAATCTATTAATTTAAAGTGATTTTCAAATTAGATATTGTTTATGAAGACTCAATCGGGTGTTTACATTTGTGTAGCTACTAAGGCTTTCGAATTAAATTAGTTCAAATTTTAGCGTTAAAATAGGTAAATTATATAGAATCAATTACTGTTCAATTTTTAATACTCGAGCTACATTTAAGTTTCTAAAAGCATGAGTTAATTTATATTTACAGCTGATCAATTTAAAAAGTTTTGTTATTTTCCGGTCAAAAAATAGATTCACTTGCATTTCCCGATTTTTCCCGGTCGCGAGTCTAGCTAAATTTAGAACAACTTTCATTTTTTTGAAAAATTAGTTTTTCGGTTCTAACTTCCGGGACAATCATTTTATTTCTTGAAAGATTTGATACAATTCTCGCGGTTAATTTTTTATTTTAAGAAATTTATGTAAAAATTATACTATTTTTATTTTTACAAACAATATTTTTTTTCAATAAAATTGTTGTAATAAAAGCGTTTCGAAGAGTTTTTTTTAATCTTCGAGAAATAAAATAAATATTTATAGGTCGACCAAGGTTAATTTTCTTTACAAAATTTTCCTTCAATCTCATTTTTTACAGTTGTTTTTACTATAGTACAATTTATGTTTGTATATTTGGGCGAAGTAATCCGTTCTATAGTTTGACAAATATTCTTTATAGATCAATATTTTGTACAGAAAATTACCTTGAGTGACCTTTAATTATTATTTTAAAGCCGTGAAACAAAGAATAGATTTCAATGTTTTCTATGAAAAACACAATCCATGAGTGACAGAACGAAATCAGAAACAATAATAATGTGAACTTATTCAGAAACGAGCACTTTGAACAAAATTGACTTTGAGCGAACATTAAATATATATTTTTCAATTTTGACAAAACTCAGGTGTTATTTTCTCACAAAAAAAATAATTTGTGGGGGTGCTAAATTATTAAACTAGCTGTGAATTCGATCTCAAGTGTTTCCACTTTGTTTGTATTTATAATTATATGGTGCTCATTTCACGAGCACTTTGCTTCCCGTTAGCAAATGTATTTGCTTCCTCCTAGAGGAAGCATTAGTTATTTTTTTCAATAATAGACAAACCAAACTCTTCATTTTGCTCAATTTAAAAATAGAAATTTATAAAAAATACAAAATTACAAAATAATACAAAAATTTTGTAAATACAAAGACAAATCAGACACGTCAAATTTTGTATTCGAAATGATAATTTTTCCAGCTGGAAAAGGGAAGGGAAAAGTTCTGTCGCACCCTATCCCTTTCCCAGCTTTGTGATTTCTTTACAAAAATTGTCAGAATTACTCTATTTGAAAATTTATAATGAAAAAGTCTTTTCTATTCATGCGTCAACTTTGAATTATGTCTATGAAAAAAGTTTTTCTGTTTGAAACAGATGATTCAAATATTATAAATGAGCATAACTTCCCTACTCTTTAATAAAATGTATTAATATTGTAAGTCAATCGATTCGTTTTAAACCAAGGAATCTTTTCTATTCTTGAATCAACTTTGAATTATGTTAATGAAAAAATTTTTACTATAAAAAACCGTATTTTCAAATATTATGCATTACCATAGCTTCCTTACTCTTCAATAAAATGTATCAATATTATAGATCAATCGATTTGCCTCGAATTTAGAAATCTTTTCTGCTCTTGCATCAACTTTGAATTATGTTAATGAAAAAAGTTTTACAATAAAAAACCGATTTTCAAAATATATAAATTACCATAACTTCCTACTCTTTGATAAAATGTATCAATATTATAGGTCAATCGATTCGTCTCGAACCAAGGAATATTTTATATGCTTGCATCAACTTTGAATTCTGCAACTGAACAAAGTTTTACTATAAAAAACCGATTTTCAAAATATTATTGAGTGCTCAAAAAATGCAATAAATATGTTTAGAAATCCTTTGGTCAGTTTGAAGATATTAGTGAGGAAAGTAAGTCCTCCAAATTTCATCAATTTATGTGCAACCATTTTCTAGTTATCGTGTTCACAAAAAAGTTTGACATCCACACATCCCCCCTCACACACACACATCCGAACAATTGCTTAGAACATTGTATTAGACATTTTTATAAAGCTTCCTCTATGAGGAAGCAAAAATAAATAAAACTTGAAAAAGCACCCCTTTAAAGAGCTTCGGAAACTAAACATTTGTTCAGTTTTTTCAAGCACTCCTAATTTTCAATAGTCCTACTTTCAAATTTATCTGAAGATATACGGTTTAAGTCGTTCTAAAGTAATGATTGAAGTATTAAAAGACGTTAATTTATAATTCTGCAACATTAAACGATTTTAATTTGTAACTAAATAATTTGAAATGTTTCAATCTAAAATTATTGAACACATTCAATTTAAAAATTCTTGCATATTTAAATAGCTTTAAATTTTAAATTATTCAATATAGTCTACTTTTTCATGTTTGCCCTACAAGTATTCAGTTTTAAAGGTTATGAATTGCAATTCTGAAAAATAAGTAAAATATTTTTATTAATTTATAGTTTAAACCAAAAACATTTGTATACTTCAACCTAAATGCAGCTGAAAACATTGAATTTAAAATGCGTTGAATTCAAGATATATTTCGAAAAGAAAACTGAAAGCAGAGGATCGACTCTCAAAAGAAGAGACTAAAGTAAGGAAGTATTTTCACATATTTAACGTTTCAATTTAAACTTTTGACTTTTCCGCGTTGTAGCAATTTCGAATCCCAGAATTTGTTATTTTTAACCTAACTTATTACGAAAATTGTGAAAATTCAAACAATAAGCCTGCATTCTGAAAATGAAGAAATTTTAATGTTAAAATTTAAATTATCAAATTGAAGCCTTAAAAATTAAAAAAATTTCAATTAGTGTTTTGTAAATTGTATTAGAATCGTAAAAGAGTATAATTAGTTCGGAATCGGAAGACATGCAGCAAAGGTATATAATATATTTGCATACAGCTTAGTTATCCGCGCAAAAAGAAATGTTTCAAAAATTTATTTTTTGCAGAGTTTTTAAATTTTTGGAAGTTTACATTCTTTTACATACCTATAGGTATGACCTCTATAGAGATAAAAAAAGATACCCAATTTTTTCTCATTTTAATAACTTATTTTCTGAGAGATAATTCCTATTAAATTCACCCCCGTTTATAAGTGACCGAAATGCACTAGGGAAAAAATCGCCAAGACCCAGGAATTCAAATTAGATATACAGCGAATTTTAAATTATGATATTTAATGAGATTATCTTTATAACTTGTGATTTCATAAATTTGCATATAATAATTTTTTTTAAATAAATACTGTAGGAAAAAATCGCAAAGATCCAGGTCTCTAAATTGTAATTAGAGCAAATTTTCTGTACTTCTAGAGACGACTGAAATATCCCGCAAATAAAATTCCAAAAATAATAAAATTCCCGAACAGTTTATAATATTACCGAATTTGAAAATTCCCAAATAATAAAATTCCCTGCATACAATTTCCGAATCGAATTATAAAATATCCGAACTAGAATTTCCATAATTATAAAATTCCAGAATTTTCATAATTAAAAAATTGTTTCTTAATAAATATTATTTATTAAAAATGCGATAATAAAATATTTTTATCAAATAAATTTTTTTTTAATATTTAAAGTTTTTAAAAATGGTTTGAATTTAAAATAAAAATAACCCTACAAAAATTGTATAACAAAATTAATATAAAAACACGTGTGTGCTTCAAACGGAAAAAAAATGTCTCCCTAAATTTTCTTCGAACGAAACATACATGATCCAAACCAACTTTGTATGATTCAAATCATTCAAATAAATAATCTAATTTATTTCGAAGTTTCTTTTTAATTTTTTTTTAAATCAATAATTCGATTTTTCAGAACATTTTTTGTAATTTAAAAAAAATACTATGTACATTTTCAACCAAAATTGTTTATCCAGAAATATATTTTTTTCAATTATTGTTATTGTAAATTCAAACAATATTTTTTTCAAACTTTAAACATTAAAAAAGATTTTTCTTTGGTGTAAATATTTGATTATTTTAATTAAAAGAATCATTTATCAAAGAAATTTTTTTCAGCACTGGTTCATGATTTATCTCGAAATTTCTTCTTAGTTTTTTTTCTTTTAATGAAAAATTCGATTTTCGAGAAAAGGTTTTTTATAATTTTTTAAATAGACTGTGTACAAAAAACCTATCTCAAGCTTCAGACCGGCAAAAATCTTAAATGCAATCAATTTTCGGTTCAGTCTAGTAATAAAAATTAAACTCCTAAGTACAAAGAAAGTATCAGAAATTATAATAATATTCAACAATCAAATATAAACATAATTATCTCTTATATTATATTACTCTCTACCATTATATATTATATATACTCTCTCTATTATATTACTATATTATTGTATTACTCTCACAATTCAGTTTATTTATTACCATCATATCAGTGCTTCTGTCATTATTAATTTTTCCAAATACGTATTTTGGGTGTGCCTAGCCTAGACATTGTGCCATTTATTAATATATTCGGAAGTGCGGTGTTCTGTTTATGAAGCGATACATGTCAAACTTTTCTAACCTTAAAAAATCTTTCAACTGCTTTAGCGTCATATTTTACGAAGAATGAGAAAACCAGCTCTCGACTTGGTAGTACGGTGAGGGCAGCACCTCGATATGGCAGAAAATGTGATGTCCTATATATATAGTTCCCCCACTCTGACACCCCGTACCGCATCTACGTTTATAATATCTTTGGCTACGGAGAGACGAGAAGATTTTCTTCACAACTCCTACAAGTTGAATGTCGACGTCATTCAATGTACTTGCAAGATCATTCCAACATGAGAGTGATTTTTATTAATTGATGTTATGGTTTTTGACCAACGAAATAGTAATTAATATGATGTTAATGTTTTTTGTCTACTTGGTCTAAAAT
>CAKNYM010028059.1:0-11521 GCA_932195095.1 Andricus curvator | reverse complement strand
TTTTTTTGTTGTTGCAAATTCAATTACTTCGTTGAAGGATGAACCACTTTATTGAAAAATCGTTTTTGTTGTTGATTCATCATTTTAGTTAAAAATTCGTTTTTTGTTTGTCGAAAATTCAATTATTTAGTTGAAGGATGAACCTCTGTTAAAAAATCATGTTTTTGTTGGAGATTCATCATTTTAGTTAAAAATTCATCTCTTTGGTTGCAATTTCGTTTTTTTTTTCGAAATTAAATTACTTCGTTGGAGGATGAACCAATTGGTTAAAAAATCATTTTTCATCATTTTAGATAAAAATTCGTTTATATTTTGTTGTTGAAAATTCAATTACGTAGTTGAAGAATGAACCTCTTTGTTAAAAAATCATGTTTTTGTTGAAGATTCATCTTTTTAGTCGAAAATTAATCACTTTGATTGAAAATTCGTTTTTTTGTTTGTTGAGAATTCAATTACGTAGTTGAAGAATGAACCACTTTGTTCAAAAATCAATTTTTTCCTAAAGATTCATCATTTTAGTTGAAAATTCATCTCTTTGGTTGAAATTTCGTTTTTTTGTTGTTGCAAATTCAATTACTTCATTGAAGGATGATCCACTTTATTGAAAAATCGTTTTTGTTGTTGATTCATCATTTTAGTTTAAAATTCGTTTTTTGGTTTGTTGCAAATTCAAGTACTTTGTTGAAGGATGAACCTCTTTGTTAAAAAAATCATTTTTTTGTTGAAGATTCATCATTTTAGTTGAAAATTGATCTCGTTCGTTGAAAATTTAACTACTTTGTTAATAACTTTTTGTTTGGTTGAAAAATAATTTTTTTAATTGAAAATGTTACTATTCCATTTTTGGGTTAAAAATGGATTTTTCTAATTAAAAATTCAACTGCTTGGGTAAAAGTTGAACCTCCTTGTTAAAAATTAATTTTTTTGTTGAAAATTCGTTTTTTTTTAAACAAAAATGGAATAATTAAGTTTTTAATTTTGTTAAATTTAGGTTTTACTAAAAAACCAAACTAATTTTCAACAAAATATTTAAATATTTAACCAAGGAGATGAATTTTTAACTAAAATAATAAATTTCCAACCAAAAAAATTTTTTGTTTAAAAGTAGTTCAACTTTCAGCCAAATAGTTGAATTTTTAACTAAAAAAATAAATAAATTTGCAATAAAAACTGGAATAGGGAAATTTTAAGTTAAAAAAATTAATTTTCGATTAAAAAAGGCGAATTTTTAAACAAAAAAAAAGATAAATTTTCAACTAAAAATAGAATAGTTTAATTTTTTGTCAAAAAAAATTAATTTTCATTTAAGAAAACGAATTTTCAACCAAACAATTTAATTTTTTACAATAAAAAGACGAACTTAAAAAAAACATAAATTTGTAACCAAATAGTTAAATTTTTTAAATAAAAATGGAATAGTATAATTTTCAGTTTAAAAAAATAATTTTCAATTTTAAAGACGAATTTTTAATAATATAGTTAAATTTTTAACCAAAGAAATGAATTTTTGAGCCAGAAAATACGAAGATAACAAAATACATGAATTTTCAACCACCCAGTTAAATTTTCAACCTAAAAATGATAAATTTTCAACTAAAAATGGAATAGTTAAGTTTTCAGTTAAAAAAGCGAATTTTTGAACAATATAGTTAAATTTCCAACCAAAGAAATGAATTTTCTACAAAAATAAATTTTTAACCAAAAAATTAAATAAATTTTTTGGTTAAAAATTTATTTTTCTAAAATTCAACTGCTTGGACAAAAGTTGAACCATGTGAAAACCCATTTTTTTATGGTTCATATCTTTGCTTGCAAATGTAACTATTTTGTTAAAAATTCGTTTTTTCTGTTTAAAATTAATTTTTTTAACTCAGAATGTAACGTTTCCATTTTGTGTTGAAAATTTATATTTTTTAGTTAACAATTCGTCTTTTTTTGAAGAAAATTAATTTTCCTTGTTTAAAATTTTCTCTTTTTTGGCTTGGGTTGAAATTTGAACTACTTTGTTAAAAATTCATTTTTGTTTTATATCAATATTAATCATTGTGGATTTTTTTCTAGTGTATTTCTATGTTTAAAAACCCCCCACATGCTCAAAAAAATGTTTAAACTACAAGTTATGAAGATAAGTTCATAAAATACCAAACTAAAAAATTTAAAAATTCGCTGTATTGCCAATTTCGATTCCTGGGTCTTGGGGATTTTTTCTCTAATGCATTTTTGTCACTAAAAAGTTTTCACGTACCTCAAATAATTTTACGTGTAAAAAAATTCCGAAAACAATGGTAAATTAAATAGGAATTATCTCTCAGAAAATGATAGATTAAAATCCGAAAAAAATTGAGAAGACTTTTTTGACCTCCGTATGTAAAAAAAAAATTGAAACCTAATAACATTTAAAAACTCTGCAAACAAGAAATTTTTGAAACCTTTTTTTCGAGCGCGGGTAACCAAGCTGCATGTCGATCGATTCCGAATTAATTATACTTTTTTAGGACCCCAATACGCTACTTTTCCGCGCTGTAGCGATTTCGAATTCCAACTCTCTAAATATGAATCAGTGAAAAATTCACTGATTGAAATAGTAGTTGGACATTTCACTGATTAATCAGTGATTTCGGACTTTTCACTAATCGATTCAGTAACACCAGAGTAAATCATGCGAGACATAACCTCTAAGTTTTGAAGCAAAGCGTTGTTATTCTTTTACAAATATAATTCTATTAAGAAATAAATTTTGGAATTTTCGGACTGTAAGTGTGCTGAATTTACTGCGCGAAAAATATACTCTAACTCGTATAAAAAGTACTTACTTGACGGGTATGTACATGGCAGTCGAATCTTGAAAGTAAAGAAATATGTGAGGTTGTTTGTCATTTAGAAGCATCAAATCTTTTCACATTTTTTAATATTTGATCACATTTATGGGTTTTAAGTTTTTACTATGATTATTCATTGAATCTGCTAAAATCTTATTTTATTATGATTGCTGCTAAATTGACGTGGTTCCGTGCTGCCAACTCTCAAAAGTGAAAGTTTCACTGAATGAATAAGTAACTTTTCACTGGTTGTCAGTGACCGGATTCTAGCTATTTGTATCAGTGAGATTTCACTGACAATCAGTGACTTTTCACTGATTCAGATTTAGAGAGAAAAGTATTTATTTTCGACCCACACTCTTAGAAAAATGTGTACTAGATTTAGTATACATGTAATGGAAGCAAGAATGCACAACATAAAATTAAAGTTAGTATACCAGCGTACAGTAAATTTAGTATATGCATATTATACTGAATTTAGTATGCACGTACATGAAATTTAGTATCCGCGTACACGAAATTCAGTATAAATGTATACGAAATTTAGTATACGCATATACTAAATTCAGTATACGCATTCCGTTTCGCGTGCACTGTTAGAAAAATCTGTATTAAATTTAATACAAATGTATATGAAGTCATTTGCATTTTGCATACACGGGAATTGAAATTTAATATACATTAAAATATGAATAGCTGTACACTTCATATTAAATTTTATTTCTTAAAATCTTATCAAATATTCGCAATTGAAATAATAATCTAGAATTCGTCGATTGCATTGCTTTTTATGATTAAAGTGCAACGTACAAGTGGAACTCTTTCCAAAAATTGTCCTGAATGGTAGAAATTTAATGTGAGTATAGTTGATTGTAGGTTAGGTCTGTCATTTCTTTACGTAATGAACTTTTCGACTTAAAATCCAATTTTATTTTTGATTAATTGCAAGAAGGTATCATGTTTTATTATTAAGAATCGAAAATTACTGCTAATCTTATTTTGATTTTGTGTAAAATGGAATTATCTGAGCGATTATCATGATGTATATGAAATTTAATAAACACGTACCTAAAAATAGGGATTTCATATGCTTGAGATATTAATTTTAATATACATTGGTATTTTAAATTTAATACTATTTTTAACAGTGTGGGTTCCGTCTTCATCATCTATAAACATGATCAGATGAAAAATGAAATTAAAGAAAAAAGGTTTAATTTTCAAATAATCATATCGTTAAGCTACATTTACGTTAATAAATTGAACATACCTTTTAAAGAGAAGACTTCTCACCTACTCGCGTAAATCGAAATGCGCCTGCGCACCTGAGTATAGTAAACACGTATATGAATTTTAGTATACAGAAACTATGAAATTCATATGCGTGAAAGAAACTTACTGTACACTTAATAAATTTAGTATACATATAACTTCAGAAAAGAAATTTAGTATATGTAAGTATACTAAAATTACAAAGTGTAATGAATTTAGTAAACATATAGGAAATTTAATATGCCCATGTATACTAAGATTGCAAACATTTCTAACAGTGCACCCTACACTGTTAGAAATTTCTATAGCGATTTTACTATAAATGTAATGGAAGCAATATGCATATACGTGTAGTAAATTTAATATACCATCATCTTGTAAAATTAATATACATGTATAGTAAAACAGAGCGCGTGAAAGTTGAAAGTTCTTTGATGCACACAAATCTTGTCAAATATTTAAAACTAAAGTAATAACCTACAATTCATTGACTAAATTCATAGTTATAGTCAAAGTGCAACGTACTGGTGGGATTTTCTTCAAAATTCACTGTAAATGTCAGAATTTTAACAAAACAACCGCTGCTTTTAGGTTAGGTGTCTTAATTATTCGCTTAATTGAACTTTTCCACTTAAAACCCAGTATAATGTATGTTTAACTAGAAAAAATATCATGCTTTATTATTTGGAATTCACGATTACTGCCAAAATTAATTTTAATTTGTGTAAAGTGAATTTACCTGACTTTTCTAAGAGTTGACCAATATACATGTATATGAAATTTACTATGCAGCCTCTTAATTACTATTTCATAGACCGAGTTTTTAGATTTACTATACAAATGTATAGTAAATCTATATTAAAATTACAAACATTTTTAACAGTGTATATAGTGACCACCCAGTCTTCTTGAAAAGTCTTAGCCTAAAAGTCACAGAAAAAAAAAGGAACAAGAAATTAGGATGATCTTTTTTAGTAAACTCTCCATGCAGTTAGCGCAACTTAAACCATATAACTGGAAGATTGACGGAAAAGAAGAATGTATACCAAGGCCTGCTTGCGGCTCTTTTCATACCTTCTCTAAAGTCTCAACAACGCTGTTTATATGCACAATTGCACATACGCGACTGTCGCAGTAGTGATTGTAAAATACTACAGTTGTACTCCCAACTGTGTACTCCCAGCAATGTGTATCAAACGTTTCCAATAAGAATTTATTGAGTAGGAGATCGACCTAGAATCAGAATCTGAACTTGCTTGCATTCCATTACTAATCGATCGACGCCCTACGCACGCTTTTTATTATAGTTTTCATCATATTCCATGTTTTATAAATCACTGATTTAAATTTCATTATTAATATACATATAACAACTGTGTTTTCAATATCAGTTCACCGTGCATCGGATATACATATTTTGACAAATCCGTTTCTCTGAACATGGTTTAATTAAATACATTATATACGAAAACATAAAATTGTTCAGATTCCTTGCAAGTCTGAACATTATTTTGTAGATAAATATTTAATAGTAAACACTAAGCAAACGGTGTAGAGAATGCAGCTAATATTGCTGCATTATTGATAGTATTGTAAAATGGGGCTATGAGCGGCTCGTTTTCTTGGTTTCTTACAATAAAGTGCAACAAGAAATTTAAATTAGGTGTTAGAGTTCTTAAATGTTCAAGAATTTATGTTAAGCAAATGCTCTCCGAGAATAAGAGCATTTATAGAGCATTAAAGAGAATTTAAAGCGTTTATTGTTTAAATATATATTTTTACAAAAACATTCTAGAGTGAAATACACATCATCTACTTTTTTTAAATTACAGAGTTGCTACAGTTTTGGTTGGGGATTTAAACTACTTTGTTGAAAATTCATCTTTTTTTCATTTAACTCAACTATTTTTGGTATAAAATTAAAATTCTTTTTGGTTGAAATATAGTATATCACCTTTTTTGTTGAGCATTCGTCTTTTTCGGTAGAAAATGCAACTACTTAGTTGGAAGTGAAACTACTTTGTTAAAAATTAATTTATTTGGTTAATGTGTCATCATTTTAGTTGAAACCTCCTTCTTTTCTTCAAAATTTAATTCTTTTGTTAACAATAATGTTTTCTAGATGAGAATTTATTGTTTTAACTGAAAATTTAACTCGTACATGTTTGGTTCAAAATTTATCTTCTTAAGTTGAAAATTCAAATATCTGGTTTAAAATTCCTGTATTTTATTGAAAACTCGAATTTTATGGGAGAATATTTAATCTTCTTGGTAACTAATTCATCCTTTTGGTTGGAAATTCCTTTGAAAATTCATCTTATTGGTTGAAAACGGATCTTTTTGGTTGAAAATGAGATTTTTCTTATTTAGAATTCATTTTTTAAACTGGAGAAATAACTACCATTTTTTCGAAAATTTATCTTTTCTGATAGAAATTTAATCTTCTTGGTTGAAAATTATACTATTTCTATGAAAATTTACTTTAATTTTATTGAAAATTAATTTTTTTTACTGAAAATTTAACTATTCTATTTTTAGTTGAAAATTTATCTGTTTTCGGTGAAAATGTACTCTTTGTTGAAAATCCGTATTTTTTTTTTTGTAATAGAGTACTCTTATTAGTTAAAATTGTATCTTTTTGGTTAAAAATTAATTTCTCTGGTTGAAAATTCCTTTGAATTTGTTTGGAAATTTATTTTACTGACTAAAAGTTATCCTATTTTATTTTTGGTAGAAAATTTATCTTTTTAGTTTGAAATGCATGTATTTGGTTGAAAATTAATTTTTTTTTAGTTGAAGATTCATCATTTTAGTTGAAAATTCACTTTAACTATTACATTTTTTGTGGAAAATTTACTTTTTTTGTTAGAAATGTAATCTTTTTCGTTAAAAAATTATCTGTTTAGTAGAAAATTTAACTATTCTATTTTTTGTTAAGAATTAATTTCTTTTATTGAAAAAAAACTGTTCAGTTGAAAATTCGTTTTTTTTTCTTGATAGAAAATTCATCTTTTGGATTGAAAAATCCACTATTGAAATATTATATTTTTGGTTTGTAAATGTATCTTTTTTAGTTTAATTGAATTATTTTGTTGAGAATTCATTTTTTTGTTTGAAAATTGATTGAAAATTCAATTCTTCTGTGTTTGGTTAAAAAATAATTTTTTTTGTTATGAAAAAAATATATTTTTTTGAAAATTCCTTCTTTCTTTGGTTGCGAATATGTATTTTTCTGACATTTTATCTATTCTAATCTTGGTTGAAAATTGATTTTTTTTTAGATGAAAATTCATAAACTTGGTGGAAAATGAGTCTTTTTTGGTAGAAAATTAATCTTTTGGGTTGGAAATTCAAATAACTATTTGGTTAAAAATTCATATTTTTGGTTGAAGATTCATCATTTTAGTTAAAAATTCAAATATTTATTTGAAAATTCATGTGCTTTGTTAAAAATTCATCTTATTGGTTGAAAATTGATCTTTTTGGTTGAAAGTGAGATTTTTCTTATTTGGAATTCATGTTTTAAACTGGAAATATAACTTCCATTTTTTTGTCGAAAATTTATCTTTTCTGATAGAAATTTAATCTTCTTCGTTGAAAATTATATTATTTCGTTGAAAATTTACTTTAATTTTATTGAAAATTAATTTTTTTTACTGAAAATTTAATTATTCTATTTTTAGTTGAAAATTTATCTGTTTTTGGTGAAAATTTAACCATTTGTTGAAAATCCGTCTTTTTTGTAAAAGAGTACTCTCATTAGTTGAAATTTCATCTTTTTGGTTAAAAATTAATTTGTTTGGTTGGAAATTCGTTTGTTTTTTGTTTGAAAATTTATTTTACTGACTATAAGTTATCCTATTTTATTTTTGGTAGAAAATTTATCTTTTTAGTTTGAAATGCATGTATTTGGTTGAAAATGAAATTTGTTTAGTTGAAGATTCATCATTTTAGTTAAAAATTCACTTTAACTATTACATTTTTTGTGGAAAATTTACTTTTTTTGATAGAAATGTAATCTTTTTCGTTAAAAAATTATCTGTTTAGTTGAAAATTCGTTTTTTTTTTGTTGATAGAAAATTCATATTTTGGATTGACAAATCCACTATTTGAACAAAATTTCATATTTTTGGTTGAAAATTCATCATAGTGATTAAAAAATAATTTCTTTGGTTAAAAATTCGTTAATTTTTAGTCAAAAATTCGTTAATTTTTAGTCAAAAATTAATTTTATTAGCTGAAGATATAAATATTCCATTTTCGTTTGAAAAGTTATATTTTTATTTGAAAATTAATTAATTTTGCTGAAAACTCGTTTTTTTTTAATTTACTTTTCTAACGGCAAATTGAAATATTATATGTTTGGTTTGTAAATTTAGCTTTTTTAGTTTAAAATTGAAAATAGAGAAGACTTTTTGATCATAAATTTTCGAATAGGATAATTCTGACAATTTTTGTAAAGAAATTATAAAGTTGGGAAAGGGATAGGGTGCGACAGAACTTTTCCCTTCCCTTTTCCAGCTCAAAAAATTATCATTTCCAATACAAAATTTGATTTGTCTGATTTGTCTTTGTATTTAAAAAATGTTTTGTATTATTTTTTAATTTTGTATTTTTTTGTAAATTTCTATTTTTAAATTGATCAAAATGAAGACGGGAAGCAAAGTGCTCGTGAAATGAGCCCTATATAATTATAAATACAAACAAAGTGGAAACACTCGAGATAGAATTCACAGCTAGTTTGTTGAGTTATAACTGTTTTAATACCAAAAAGAAACTTTAGAATACTACGTCTTTTTACAGTGTAATTTTACAGTGTAATTTTACATTCAGAAGTATAAACTTATGATGTAAAAATTGACATGAGAGCTTAAGTTTTTCCCCTTAATAGATACGAAAGCGTTATTATTTATTTTGTTCAGCTCGTAACGGTGATAATGACATTAACAACATCGATAATGAAGCCAATAATTCACCGTATGCAAGTCTCGTAATCCGCATAGCCATATAACTTAAAATCTGCAACACACACCTTTACCTTTCCTCGCAACGTCTTATCAACTATTTACGCAACCGGCAGTAATAATATCTTACATCAAACAAACAATCGAAAGGTCACAACTATTTTTTCTTATTTAGATGGAATAACGTGATTTTCTAAAATCAGAGGCAATTATATCAAGATTCGCGGCAACAAATCGCCGCTAAATACAAAAAAAGCTACCAAACTCAGAAAAAATAACAGTTGGGGCTACTAACTTTTTATTAGTAAAGCATTCATTGGTTCTTACAGTTTGCTAGTTAGGAAAGCTGATTTAGGAAATAGTGTTACTAATAAATTAATTATCTGTACCATTAATTTTTTTAATTTGAATTAGTATAAAAATACTAATTGGTAGTAGTTTTCTATTAATTCAAATAGTGCTGATTCGTTTACTGGTCATTAGTACAAATCTACTAATTCAATTAGTAAGAATAACTGACCAAATGAATTAGTAACTGTATCTACTAAAGAAATTGGTAATGTTACTACTAAATGAATTGGTAAATGTATCGCTAGTCACTATTTTAAGCCCTCAAACTTATATAACATACACTGTTAAAAAAATCTGATCGAAATTTAATATACATGTGAGTAAAGTCATTTGCACATACCGTACATTAATTTTAATATACCATCATGTTGTAAAATTAATATACACGTATATTAAAGTCGGTAAAACAGAATGCGTGAAAACAACAAGTCCTTTGATACCTTCAGATCTTGTCAAATTTTAAAAACTAAAGCAATAACCTTACATTCGTCGACTAAATTCTTACTTACAATTAAAGTGCAACGTACGGGTGGAATTATTCCTAAAATTCGCTGCGAACGTTAGAATTTTAACGTGAGGACAGGTGCTTGGAGGTTAGGTTTCTTAATTATTTGTTTAATTGAACTTGTCTCTGAAAAACCAGTGTAGTTTACATTCATCTAGGAGAAAATATTCTTTTTGATCATTTATAATTGAAAATTGCTGCCAGAATTGTTTTTAATTTTTGTAAAGTGCAAATATCGGACTTTGCTGATAAATGATCAATATGCGGTATATGAAATTTAATAACATAGTCTCTTAATGGCAATTCCGTATACCTAGGTTTTAGATTTAATATACAAATGTATATTAAATGTATATTAAAATTGCAAACATTTTTAACAGTGTAGTAAAATAATTCTGTTTTTGACATAAGCTGTTTTAACATAGAATGTTTTTTTCACTATATACGATGAAAATTGCACATGTAACAATTACTTTTCGATAAAACGTAAATGTTTTCATACACTAATCATCTTAAACTATGCAAAGCAATAATAAAAAATTTTAAAAGCACGAATTAAATTAAATTATTTCTCCCTATAGCAATTCATTGCTACTCATTGGATTAGCAAGTTGATACTACTAAGCAGATTATTAGAATACCCTTACTAATTCATTTAGTAACCTAAATCTTACCATTTCATTTAGTAGAAAGTGATAAAATTACTAATTTAACAGTCAGATGCAATGCTACTAATTGAATTAGTAAAATTTCTACTAATTCGGATTTAGAGAGTGCCAAAATTTAGATATGGCTGCCATAACTGGCTGTTTATTGATGCGGATTTTTTTTTATGCGCACATATAATGGAAGGTCACAAGTTTTAAAAACTTTGGGTTTCGCGGATTACACAGAAGCATTCGAAGGTATGTATAAGGAATTGTAAAATCAAACGAGTTTTAAGTTTTACTACAAATCCCAATCTACAAAGTGCACTGCTAACTTTTTTTCCATCAAAACCAACATTTTGCTCTAGTTAAACTAAATCTAGTTGGAATGACAAGGATTCCTTAAACTGACAAAATTATGGTCATAGGGTTGATTCAACTATGCCAACCTAGTAACAATAGTGTTCTCAAGAGTTTAAGTGCTTGGAGAAATTCTCAGGAGCATGATAATATGGTCGACCTTTATGTGCTTTGAGAATTTAACGAGCATTTATGAGGATTTTGAATTGAGATTTAAAAAATCGTATTTTCTATCTTTATTAACAATAATTACATAGTATTTAAATTTCGCGGGAAAATGTATCGCTTCAAATTCGAAAGGGCGCTAAATTTAAATGATAAAAAAGTCAAAGTAATGGAAAACATATTATTCGCATTAAACAGTGCCTTACTCAGGGTTGCTACAATATCCCAATTTCTAAATTCTTCTAGGTATAAAAACAAACTATACACCTAGAAGATTAATAATATTAATAATTAATTAATTAATTTTGAACCAAAAATCTGAATTTTTAACCAGAACAATTTTCAACCAAAAATAAAATAGTTAAAATGTTGGAAAAATAAATGTTCAGCAAAAAAGAATGCCAACTAAATAGTTTTTTTTTTCATAAAAAAAAAAAA
>CAKNYM010028058.1:0-47848 GCA_932195095.1 Andricus curvator | reverse complement strand
ACAGATGGTGCACTTCCAACTATCCACATGCACAGCTGGAACCCTCCCAACTTCGCACGTGTACAGATAGGAAACTCCCAACTCTGCACATGGAAATTTGAACGTGCACAGATGGTACACTCTCAATTGTGCGCATGTACAGATGGTACAATTCTGACGATGCATGATGCAATTTATACGTCTACAGATGGTACACTCCCAGCTCTGCGCGTGCACACATTCCACCGTTCCAGTACTGCGCGTGCACAGATGGTAACCTCCCAGCTGTGCGCATGCACATGTGCTAGCCTCCAAACTGTGCGCGTGCACAGATGGTACACTCCCAAATGTGCGCGTACTCAGGTGGTTCACTTCCAAGTGTGCATCATGATATTTAAACGTGCACATAAGGTACCATCCCAAGTGTGCGCTTGAACGGATTTTGCACTTCTAACTGTATATGTGAGCGTCCGCGAAGAAAGGGACCTAACGTCCAGCAAATAACAAGCAATCGATTGGTGTGAAAAACTAAAATTCGATTTTTGCCGCATTAGGCCCCTTTCTTCGCGGACGGTCACATAATTATAATGAAATTTAGACGTGTGTACATATGGTACAATTCCAACTGTACATGGTGAAATTGAGGCGTTCACAGATTTTGGGGTAACGACATAAATAGTGCCCCCTTCCCTTAAATAGTGATCCATACGTTCTCGATTTCGCAAATTAATAGTAAATGCAAAGATGTGTTAAAATTACATGTTCCATGACATTCTCCTAGATAGTTCTAGACTTCTCGGTAACTTTTAGAAATAGTTCGGGGCTAAATTCATGCTCTCCTCCAATTTCAAAAAAGTGCATTTTTTTAAGTTTTTGACGATTTTCAACCATTTTTTCGGCAAACTTCATCAAAAAATATATCTGGAAAAACAAGTCATCCTCCCATTTTCAAAACCTTGATTTTTTTGCACAATCTTTTAGATCTGAAAGAGTCCCGGAGTTCTACGCAAACATAAATTCAAAAAAATTAAAAACATAAAAGTGAGAACATTTGTAAACTTCTCTAATATAAATCAAGTTTTTTTCAACAGATGCACGAGTTTCGATTAGATTTCTGCCCCTTCCCCTCGCCGAAAGAATTCTTTTAAAACTCGTATACCACTTTTTGGTCAATTCAAAATCGAAAAAGATCAAAAAGTAGTATAAGAGATTTTCATAGAACTCTTCCGGGAGTAACCGTGCTTTTATCAGAATGCCTGGAATTTATCCGAAGTCAATAGGGTTTACGATTTTTTCTCAAAAAGTATCTGATTCAATCATAAAGCTGTACGAAAATAGTCGGGAATTGGTCTGGTTAATAATCTCCCGTAATATTAAGTGGAATTTAGTCCGGTTTAATCCGAAATTCATCAAGTATAACGCAAATAAAAAGTTGTCCAAATAAATCAAAAATTTATACGCTGGCCAAATTATCATTTCGGTCACTCCGCTTATACTTATAATAAGCGTTATTCGTGTGTTCGTTGCAACTTCAAAAACGATTCTTTTTGTCTTCATTTTCGGCCTCAAAGAGGAGTAACAGTATTGATTTTATTCCCAGTAGAAAGGTATCAATTGAAGTCAATTAATATGCGTACCAATATCGTCTAGTTTGATGCGATTCGTATACTTAAACAATGCCTTTTTTTGAAATATGCGGTTCGATTTCTTTCTACATTAGAGCATTTTTGTATTTGACTGTAAGTTCAATACAAAATAGTATACTTATATATACTTATGTTTTGAAGAAAATACACCACGTGAGAACTTTAAAAAAAAAATGCAAGAATTTCTCGAATTGTGTACCAGAAATTCAACTTGTGGCATGTTCTTAAGATAAAAATAAAAATGTCCAAGTCTCAAAGGCCAAGTTACAGTTGGCGATTACTGCTGCCGACCGCAAGAGCTTTGATCGCTGAGAATTTCTCATATTTTGTTTCTGAACTCCAACTCGTGCTGTATCAGATTTAAATTCTCTGGGCTACATCGTATGTAGCTTAGGATACTTACGGAAAAAAACGATATTAACGGCACGTAATCTGTGAAATTACATCTTTCATTTAAGCCAATAAAAGTACGAAGTATTTACGGTTTGTCAAGATATGACAATAAATATTCAACAGACTCGCTGCTAAAGCGACTGAAACTTGGCGCAGACACGTTTGGACATTTTTAGTCGTATCTCTAGAACTCATTAAGATTTTTTATTTTTTATTGGCTTAGATTAGAGATAAGATTTCAAGGACTATACGGTCTACATTTGAGATTTTTGCTACAACTCTTCTAGGTCATGCCACAAGTTGAAGTCGACGCACATAATTCGAGAAATTCTTGCATTTTTTTAAACTTCTCACGCTGTATATTCTCTTCAAAAGGTCAAAAATATATCGGTTATAGCTCAATTGACGCGTGATTTAATGGAATATTTGTCACCGTTTATACCCGAAATCAGTTGAAACTAGATCTAAGTAGTTAAAGCGCGAAAATACTACGGGCATTTGTCAAGACTAAAGTCGGCGTCAAAAGTACGCGACCCTCACTTTGATCGCTCGCAACTCGTTAACAAAAATCGCAGAAAATTCTTGCCAGGTACACGTGAAAGCTTAAGGGGATTCATCAGTATTAGAAAACGGGATCCCACTTTTCAGACGCACGGTTGATTATTTTTGTCTGATTGTTTGCACACGTCATCTAAATATTATTCTCTTTTTTCGTACACATTCGGTTTTTCGGAACAATGTTTATATTTGATGTTATAAACAAAAAGAAAAGAACAATAGAATAAAATTGCAGTGGCGCTCAGTGTTAGCTCAGTTAGCATTTTCGCGGCATAACCATCGACCCTCATCAAACTCACGAGGCAGACACTCTGGAGCGCGTCGAATTACCCGGAACGAATCACCCTTTCATTGTTATGAGATGCAGGCCGGCTAAAAAAACTGAAATTATGGAAGCATGGCGTCAGTCAATTTTAATTAGCAGAATTAGTTTATTCATATAATTTGAATACAGTGAAAAAAAGATCGATGAAAATCGGTTAATATTTGCAGTAATAATAGCATAGCAGTGATTCTAATTGATATAAGTATATGTAATATGTTTTTTATCAATAAAAAAATAGTTTTTTAATAATTTTTTTAAACAATATCTTGCTGTTACAGCTTTTAAGTACTTTTTGAATAATTTTCTGACAAAAAAAGTGATTTTAATGCATTGAAAATGTGTAATATGTCTTTTTTACTGATAAACAAATAGTTTTTCGTCAATTGTTTATAACAAAATCTTCTCATTAATAATTTCTCTGCATTTAAATCCATACTCACCTCCAGGATACTTGTAATTGGCAGTGAACGTTCTACAAATTGTAAATAATATGCTACGACCATTTTTTGTCATTAAAAATAAGAACAATAACTCACAGGCCCGGCCGAACGTAGGTTATCTGTCTTTCTCACTCATTAAGAAGCATAAATATAAAGGAATTGGAGTAAGCGAGACACTTGCATGTGGACAACCAATGCCGGGTTAACAAAGGCCTGATAACTCAAATTTTTATGGGAATAAATACTCATTTCCACACCACCCAAGAGGTGGAGTGGTTGGCTCGTTTTTTTCTAGCGGTATCTCCAGTAGGCCTAATCCACTATCTTCTGTTAGTGCGTCTTTTTTTATTTTCTTCAATGGAATTTTTATGGAATATTTATGGAATGAAATGTTTATGGAAGTAAGTAACCTTAGAGGGAAAAAAATGAAGAAGAAAATTTTTTCGTCGAACTAAAATATTTGGAAAAAGACGGAAAACGCAATTTTGTTAATTTGTTTTATACCTAAAGTTGCCAAAAAGAATGTCTTTCCTTTTTTTAGTTTGTAATGCTCTTTTTATGAAAATGCACTTTTTTAATGTGTACTTACAGTTGACAAAAAAAAATGTTTTTGTTTTTTGATTTTTTAATGTTCTTATTAACAAACTAAAGAAACACGTACACATCTTTAACTTGCAAATCAAAATTGTGTTATACTTTTTGCCGAGTCTGACTGGACGGATTTTTACGGATCATGTATAAAAACGGCTCATGTTCCAGGATTCGTAAAAGTAAAAAAAAAATGGTTGGGAACATAAAAAAAAGTGTTTTCATAATTTAAGAAAACAACTTAGAAAATAAAAAGCGCTGAAGACTTATTTTGGAAAATGTATAGGTACAAAATAACATTTTTCGTCATATTTGGAAATATTCTATTCGGAAGAATTTTTTTTAGATTCTAATCCGTATAAGGTTATTCACCTTAGTAAACTTTACGAAAAAAAATTTTTAATAAATTTTCGTTCCTTATACAAAAAATAAAAAATTTGAAACTTTTCAATTGACTTGCCCAATAGTGAGAAATTTTTTGAATTTGTTCTTAATGCCACAATTCTTTCTTTATAAAAAAACTTCTACGTACTCTCTACTTTTGTATCTTCTTTATTAATTGTTATCATCCGAGCTTTCTTCGTACGATTCACTATCGCTGTCGTTGTTGCGCACTTCAATGAAAATCCTTTCAATGTTTTGTTGTATTTGGAGTTCCACAAGACGATATCTTTCTTCTTCTTTCCGTACATGCTTCACACATTTCTCTCCTAAACTTCCGTCAACTTGTTCCATGGCACGCAGACATAAATTTTGAAAATCCTGAAGCTTAAATGTGTTGTTACGTTTTGCCACAGAATTTTTCACGTATGCCAAAATCAAATCAATGAGATTGAATTCGCAGTGGGCTGCCGGTAGCCGCAGTAGTTTCACGTCACCTTCCCGAATATCTTCAGGACTTTTTTCTAACAGATATTTTTTCGGACAGTGGTAGGGGCGGCATTTTTCTAATGGTTCCAGCTTCATCATCTGATCCTATGAAGACACGTGCTCTGGCAAAGGCACTTTGCGCTTTTTAGCCCAATCTATCATGTCATCCTTTCTCCATGATTGCACAGGATTTCTGTATTCAGGATCAAGCAACGTGTGATACGTTGCTTGATCAAGGACTATTACCGACTTTGAGGGTATTACGTTCAAAATCCTTCTGAACGACTCCGTATAGTGTTCAGAGTTCATTTCATTGTGGTAATCCTGGGTATTTTTTTCGCGGTAAGGCAAATCCTGTCCCTGGGGAAGAAATCCATCTTTACACGCAATGTGCAAGATGATCAGCCTTTTTTCCAAATCCAGAAGGCTTAGCGAAACCGCCAAGAAAACCACCAACTTCCTGAAGTCTATTCCGGTAATAATCAAAATTAGAACACTCTTTTTCATTAATTTGCTCGACTCAACCATACTGCCAAGTATGATTTTTTCCGCACCAAGTTTCATCCGTGTAAAAGACATTGCAACCAGAGTCCCTATAATATTTAATTTGACGAAGGTACTCAGCACGTTGCATTCCTGTTATAGTGCTTTTCATCCAAATAGGCTTCTTAGAAAGCTTTGCGTATTCAAAATTCATAGCTTTTAGCCAGCGTCTGAATCCAGAGTGGCTAAATGTAGCGAGATCGTCGACATCTTCCATTAGAGTATCATACACAGCCTACACTGTAGGAAATTGTTTCCTTGCATAAAAATCTAGCACAATCCTCCGTATGAGACCTTGCAGAAGTTCGTCACACTCGATTTTCGGTCTACCCTTTTGTTTGTCGATCACATAACTCTCCGTTCAACCTGGACACTGGAAAACTACTGCCCGCACTAATCACCGATGAATCGCTGGCACTATGGCTTTCAACCTCAAAATCACTGGCACTTTGGTGCTCAACTGGCAACTTGCTTTCTGCTGCAGTGTTCATTGACGAAATGCCGACATTATTGTGATGAGTAAGGGTTGCAGAAGCTCTTTGCACATTTTTTCACCATCTTTTAAAATGAAAAATCGAAAATGTTCATTATGTTCACTTCCAGTAAACAGCAGGCGAACATTCGGACGGACTTCACTAATGCGAAATGGGATTACAAAATATTTAGCGTTCTTCAGTAGGCGTACAACAAAAACATTCACGTTAAAATATTCGGAATCTGCTCTACATTCAATGAGAGACGCATAAACACCAGAGTGATTCATCAGATCTCGATATCTTCCACGAGTGCGCTGATTTAAGTGATATGCGACGTCAGCACTGTAACTGGACCAATTGTCAAGCACGTGAGAAACAATGCCATGCCGAACTCTATAATGAGTTCGTTTTTTAAAGAAGAGAGCCAGTGATTCAAATAAGCAATCACCTTCACCACCGGCTTCTGCTACATCGAATTCACACCCCTCAACACAAATCGTGTTCAACATTTTGCAGAGGATAAACTTACAACACGCAGAGGTTACTCCAATATGTTTGCGAGACGACTGAAAAAGGCATTCAAAATTTGTTTGAGGTACAGAAATAGGAAGTGAAGAGATTGAAACTATACGTAAAGTCATAAGGTATTCGGAAATTACTTCGAAGTATACAGGCTTTGTGAACTTAAAGGTCTTAACACCATGACAAACTTGAATAGAAGCATCAGAATGAGAATTTCTTGGAAAAAGTGCGAATCTTCTGTGATAAGTCTTGGAAAATTTATTACTGGATGCTTTGTGTCTGTCTAACGAGTTTCATACATTGTTTGACGCTGGACAGGTGGTTTTCCTGATTTAAGAAAGGCTTAACCTGTTAAGACTCCTCACATTTGATGTTCATTGTCAGTGTTGCAATTGTGAAAACTGTTCGGAATATTCTAATGTTTCATTTCTGTGAAACTTGAGGATCAACTTAATGTTGTTCTATTTTTAACGGATCCACTGTAAGCTGGTTTTTACGAAACTTGTGTAAAAATGGACCATGTTTTACGATCCGTAAAAAGTAGAAGAAACAAATTTTCTTTCAAAATATGTACGTTAGGGTGAATCGAAAAAAAATGTATAAGTTAAAAACGCCTCACCACTGACAAGTTTTCTTTTAGGCCAGTGGCACCATTACCATGTTCGGCTGGACTGCCCTTATGCACACCTTAGAATTCTTTGTAATTCTAGGCTTCCCAGTTACTTGGTGACACAGCCTCGTACACTCTAGGGGTTCTCATGGAATTCGGATAGGAATTCCTTAGGTTGTTTCTTCCAGCTCTCCAGATGTTTTCTCAGCCTCCATAGATTTACCCTTCAACATATTACGTATCACTTTTAAAATTTCAGCGAACCCAGCGTCATCCTTGGGGTTTGTTTCATGTTTGATCATTTACACCTACTGATCTACAGGACCCGACTCTGTCTGTGCATTCATTTTCCACCTGTTCACGGTACCGCCCTGTTGCACTTGGTTAAGTTGTTGGAAGGACAAGGCTACGGTTCACGCGTTTATCTTTAAAAAAGCAGGGTAATTAGAAATAGCTTTTTTCCTTTTTTGGACAGACACACTGAGCATAGATAACAAAGACACGTTTTGCCTAATTATGCACGGTAAGTAGTTGTATCTATAGCTAACAACTTACAGTGTCTGCCTACCAACTATCCAGCTATAACTTTAAATCGGAACTTTTACACGTTATTAGATCATAAAAAATTTACTGTAAAATCTATAAAAAATATGTCTTGTCCTGCACAATATTCTAGTCTTTTTAAACAAAACAATACTGCCATTTGAGGTTTACTATATCCCAAGATACAATTATGTTTTCTACAAACAAACAAATAATCATGGTCTAGCCGAAAAACGTTTAATTATTGTCCAACTAGCGCATATTAGCTCCCAGGCCATCTTGGTTACCATTCAACACAGCCGCCAGCTGCTTAGTTATTCAATATGGCAATGTAGCTGTTATCGTTGCTGATTGGCTACAATTTTTTTACTTGCACGTGGCTAGACCTTGTCTGAGTTGGATCATGCTCCCAGCTCGCGTTTTGTTCTAATCTTTTCGTCGTTTACCTCATTCTCCTGCTGAGTCTGAGCCTTCTCTGCGTGTCAGGTCCAGATCTCCTCCTGCCAGGTCCTCTTTTGCCAGGACTATCGAGCCTCTTCTTTATTCCCAATAGCAAACCATACCGGCGATTCGATTTAATATTGTCCTTGTGATCGGTGCTCTAGGAGGTGCGAAACTACCACTGATTCGTCACCTTAAATCCATACCCGCGTGCCAAAAATATTTCAAGGCACTTGCGAGATGGATGCAGAAAGCTGTCATCATTGGGTCGCTTCGCTTCCTCAAGAGACATGAGGGTTTCGCCGGCCTGTCGCTGTGATTTCATCGTGCCCTGTGACCACCGATCTTGTGGTCGTGAGACGTGGCCACAATTGTAATCAACCGCGGTTCGCTGGGAACCAGTGTCATTATATTGGTTGATATTACCGATAGCTAGATAAACGTTCATTTTTTAGCCTGCTGGCCTTAGAAAATAGACTTGCTTACACTTCCATTTTTTTTACAGAATTTTCTTGAAACTAACCCTTAAAAACTAACATCCATCCATACCATGTCTCTAAGACCGCACACTCTTATCGCCTTGCCTTCCTCGCTTCGCCTTGCCATGCTCGCATATCCCTACTTTCTCGAATTGCCAAACTCTGCTCTGGCGGTTAATACCTAATACTTATCTACTATTTAAAATATTTACAGATTACTTATATATACTTCCTCTCCTATTTACAATCTTTCCTTCTCCATTCCTCTTCCTCCTTCTTTCTCTTCATCACCATCTTACCCAACACTCCCTTTACCCATGCTAATGCCCTTTTGTCGCCCCTTTCATGCATCAATAACTCCATGCTTATCCCACTCCTTTCTAGGTCTACGTACTCCTCCAACCAGTGCTCCACTCTTGCATCCCCCTTCTCACACAGTCCATACATCCTCTTCTCCCTAGAGAGCCAGAACCTAATAAAACCCTCCATGCACCCACATCTCATCTTCGCTATGAGCTCCTGACTTCCTTTCTCTCCTTTCTCATACAAATATTGCCTTGGCATAATCCACACATAGCTCCCATTAAACCTTGACTCTCTTATTCTCTCTTCCCCTGCTGTCCTCTCTCTCTCTCCATGCCGTTTTTCTTAACCAACTCATATACCTTCCTTCCTCGTGCATCCTTCTTACTTCATCCATCTGCAGTCCATTCGTTCTAAAATACTACACTCGTTCTCCAAGTCTCCCTCCAGACAATATGATTAGGCATGTTCCTTGCCAACCCCAGTGTTCATTTTATATACGTCTCATGTGTCCTATTTACCTCTTCACTTTCCTTCCACCTCCACACCTCTAGGGATCATCCATATATTACGTAAGACGTTTCTCTTTTGTTTATATCGTTGTGTCCTTCTCAGCTTCACAGCAATTTTATTCTCGTCTTTATTGAAACAAGAGAAAAACGTCTTACATAATATATGGACGATCCCCTAGTACATACAATAGGACACTCATCACTAGTAAGTCAAACAATTTCATCCTCCTTCCAAAATCATCTGCGAATAACTTCTTTCCCAACTCCCACACCTGCTTCATCATCTCATTTGCCCTCCTCACTCTCCCTTATATGTGATCATCCACTCCCCCATTCCTCCGAAACAAAAAGCCCCGGTACACAAACTCTTTCACCTCCTGCACCGCCTTTCCCTTCCACTCCCCTCCCTTATCCCTTCCACCTCCTTTTCTGAACACCATACCCTTGGACTTTTCCGCATTCAGCTCTAATCTGTTCTTATCCAGGTATCTTCTGAACCTCTTCATCATCTCTTTTAAGGCCTCCTCGCTTCTTGCCAGCAACACTATATCATCTGCATACACTAGTGACCAAATTCTAACCCCTCCTATCCTGACTGCTCCTACCATCCCGGCTTCCAGCTTACTTTCCATATCCGCAATTAAAATTGCAAAAAGCGTTGGGCCTAGCGGACACCCTTGCCTTGACCCTCTATCCATCCAGAATCCCTCCGAAATCCCCTCCCCTCCTCTTACCTTATCTTTGGTCTCCTCATATATCTCCCTGACACTCTCGATCAGGCTTCTCTCCACTCCCCTATCCTCCATCGCCACCCACAACTGCCCCCTATCCACCGAAGGAAACGCGCCTTTGAGATCCACAAGAAACACGTACACTCTTGACCTCTTCTTCGCTAATTTTTTTCACTTTATGATCCTCTAGTATGTAACGTTTCACTTCAAAATGTATTTACCATTTAATTAGTAGGTTTACGCTTAATGATATTTTTTTGCTAAGAGAATGAAATTAGTAAAACATTTCAAAATCCAAATTTAGCGGTTTCTTAATCGTAGCCTTAAAATACGGACTTTGGGGTAATAATTTTACGCGTAGTGTCTATTTGTCTAGATATTCCGAGGAATAACTCCGGTGAAACGAAAGGATTTTCTTTCCCTTTTCCCTCTCGGCCAATCAAATTTTTAAGTTTTGCGCTATTCGTCCTAAAAATATGGACGAGTAGCCATTAATATTAAAAGTACAGTGTCGGATTACGTCCAACACACGACGAATCCCACTTGATCCGTGAGAAAAATTATCTGTCTGCTAATTGTAAAGAATTGTATATCAATTTTAAAAAAACGAGCCATTCTTTTTATATTTACTGGAGCGTTTTCAGTATAATTAGATGTGCTTCTGTAAATCGTATATAACGTTCTTAAATCATATAAGGTTTTCTGTGAGACCTATAAAGAAGATATCCTGTCACGCACAATGTTCAATATTGCCTTAAGTGGTCCATGACATCCCAAGATACAAGCATGTTCTATATAAACAAAAAATCAATCCTTCTTCTCTTCTTGCAGAATTAAGTTCACAATCCGGCCGTAACCCTACTGGTGATTGTCCTGATACTCCCCGCCCGGGTAATTACCGGCCTTCTACATCTTCTTCTTCTTGTCTCGTACCTCCTTCTTCGGCCGATCCCGATCCCGAGTCTCCTCAACGCGGCAGGTCGAGGTCTCCTCCTGCGAGGCCTCCTCCTGCCAGGCCTCATCCTACCAGGCCTCCTCTTGCCAGGACTCTTGATTATCAAGTACTTGGATATGGCCTTGGACAACTTGGACTTATTCGGCTTGTTCCCATTAACAATTCGAGCCGGCGGTTCGAATTTCGAAGATACAATTTTGATCCCAATGCGTTACTTCTACTGAAATTAAACCCAGAAGTGTATCGGCCCTTACCAATCCTACAACAAATTGTATTAGCAGGATCTAATGGTGACATTTTTGCAGTAATGAATACTAGTGGTTTTCTTTTTGGACTACATTATACCAGAAATAGAAGGCTACGGGCAAAAATCAACATAGGAAGCGGCGAAGTTACGGAGATGACCCGTGAAGAAATTCAGGATGTTCCAGTTGGGAACCGTCGTACAATAAATACGTCTTTTAGAATAGTAGTTGCAAACCACGATTCATTACAGCTGAACCAATACCAGAGTTGAAAAAGCTGAAACTTTTAGTCAGTTGCGCATTATCTAAACTAAGCTATGATTAATGGAAACCCCGTCTCCTTTGACGTTACAATTGTCCTCCAATCGACATCATTAAAAAATTAAAACTTTGCCATTATATTAAAAATACTTAAAAAATGCAAACAATATTCTATTGAAGAATATGAAATCAGATTTACGAAGATACATTCATTATAGAAATGTGATATCCAATATAGACACGTTTCCTCAATTAAAGAAAAACGCAGGTAAACGTATCTCTTTGAAACACCGATCTCTAAGTAGGTCGCATGTTCTTCATGGAAGAAGGCTAGCCAATCAATTCGGTACACCTACCCATTACAAAACTAAAAAAACAGAAATTAAAAAAAAGACGAATATGCGAGTACTTCTAAGGCAGGAAACAAGAATATGCATGAGTTGTTCAAAATGGGTATTATTTAAATTAATTTAATTCAATAGTGTAACCATATAATAAAATTAATATCTAAAGAAGTTCAAGAATACAATT
Source organism: Andricus curvator (assembly GCA_932195095.1). Taxonomy (NCBI): domain Eukaryota; kingdom Metazoa; phylum Arthropoda; class Insecta; order Hymenoptera; family Cynipidae; genus Andricus; species Andricus curvator. The sequence goes on along the minus strand of CAKNYM010028058.1, from coordinate 35,897 downwards.
CTGGAAATAATAAAAAGGAAATAAAAAGATCAATCAGTGCATTGGATCGTGTTATATTTATATGCCCTACAATGTTTTTCTGAAATGTACTTATATTCTCAATCTTCAGTATTGAAGAATTTGATTTCTCGACGAAAGAGAAAGTTATTTTTGAACGTATTGCTATATAATTTTCATTTTTTATAATTATCAATACACAATTTGTAAACACGGTCACGTGACACATATAATCTTGCGCTTAAACACGCTTAAACGCTTTGAAAAATCGCATTCGCTGAGGATTGAAACCCTACCTGAACAGCAAAATTATTACACGCGTATTTCAACGTGAAATAGGATAAAGAGAGATAAATACAATACAAAAAATCGGAGTTGATCGATCTCGAAAATATAAAAGCAATTCGATTTTCGCTTCTGTGAGCTCACTTTTCATGAAAAATTCTAAATAATCGAACTTAAATTCTCAAATGAAAACTTTTGAAATTAGAGCAATCATTGACACTGGATCAATGTCTAGCTTTCTTTTATGATTGTTGTGAATAATCGGGTATTTCGTTTCAAGTTTATTGTCCTCACAGGATTGGTGCCGACGTGCAAACTCGGGACCAATTACTTGGCTAGGACAAATTAAATCGTCGAAAAGTTTCAATCCTTATGGATTGATTTCATAAGAGGGCCATTCGATACAACTAAAGTTAGAAACAATTATCGTTTTAATTAAAAATTGAAGCTGTTCTGGTGAATTCAGACGTCAAAGAACTAAAAATAATGCTTGTCTAAGGAATAATGTTACAACAGATTTTTTATTATTGAGTAATTCTAAGGCAAATAAAAAACTTTTGAGAGATTTTATTAGAAAATTTTTATTTCGATAGAATTTAAAATTGAATTTTATTCACTTCAAGAAAGGCTTGATAGTTTTTTTTTCTTTAAATATTTAAAAATTTTATAAAGTATGCAAAGGTAATAAACAATAAAGAAATGTCAAGCGCAAAAATGCTTCAATAACCTTGATGACGAGAAAAGATTTTTTGTAATATAAAAACCTCCATTAAACGGGCAATTTTCTACTTATCCAATTCTTTCATAATCCTTTCTTACTCAGCTATATAAAAACCTCCATAAAATACTCAGATTTCCGTTGATCTAATTCTTTTATAATACTATTTAACTCAGCTTTTAATTTAGAATAACAATTTCTAAACGACAATTTAAAATACGTAGAAAAAAATTGATCTTATGTTTGAATATTACCTATTTCAAAAGGTGCTCAATACTTTCTTTTAAATATAAAGTACTTCGAAATCAGAAGAAAAAATAATTCTCTAAAGAAAAGTCGAGTGCAAGAACTTTCAGGTTAAATATGATTCTTACTTTTTTATATTTTAAAAATGTGTAATTGTCAATTTTCAATTATACTTTCATAACACGAAATACATTCTAAATAAACTCTTTAAAAATGCTGTTTTTGAATTCCTTTCCTTAAATATCTTACTTTAGTGAGGCATGACATTTTTTTAAATTATTAAAAAATTTAATAATAATATTTTTAAACATTTTTTATATCTTGACTTTGTTTGGAAATTACAAATAAAAATCAAAAATTTAAAATTAAAAAATTGTTATAGAATATCAAAGACATTTTTGTATTATTTAAGATTCACAGATATCACTTATATTGAATTAGAAAGGATAATAATCAGGAAGAGGGTTACATATTTTAACTACGAAATTTTCGGAAATTAAAAAAACTAAGAATCCAACGATCAATTTTGATAGTTGAACGTTGAAGTGGAATTTAAATTTTGACGTATTTTGAAAATAATTTCACTTCAAATTCTGTCCCGATTTGACAATTAGTCTTTACAAGTGAACAGTATATAAATTAGAAACGCTTGAGCTCTAAAATTTTAATTGGAATCAAAGCGATGTTAAAGATTTTCAAAATGATCTCGTTGAATCTCGTGTATTATGCAATATGATATGAAATTTAATTTAATGTGATTGAATAACTCAATTCTTCGACTTCGAATAAAAAGTCGTTCACCATCAAATACAATCTGATCGACTTTTCAATATAATTTACCAACCCGTTTCTTAAGTCTTTTCTCAAAAAGTTTCTGACAGTCTCTTAAACTCTAGAGAAATGAACTCCATGTTACCAGGACGTGTGACGTCACGATTCTAACATCGTGACTGTACGGCTCGGAATCCTAGAAAATCTGGCCTTGTTGTACCTGCCAACCCACGCTCCCGGAACCGGTTTCACATTACTTCAGGAACATGGGAGTAAGGCCATTTCACCGTGCCTCGGCACTCGTCTGTTGTGCCAACTTGGGCTTCTTCGGTACTTTTTCTCAGAACAGCCCAGCCATGATGTACAAATCGTCCTCAATAGCGCACCAATAGCGCGCAACGGGCTCGTCGGCTTTCGACATCATGGCTGGGTGTATATGGAAGCTGCTGATTTACTTCCTTGCTGGCTTCCTTCTTCTTTTTTGAATCAGCTTCGTGGCCCAAACAAGATGCTACGCATCATTCCTCAGCAGCACGACAATGTCGTGCAACGGGCTCGTTGGCCTTCGAACATCTTGGCTGGGTGTGGCTGGTTGGGCTGCCTCTTTGACTGCCTGACTCTTCTTGCTGGGGCTTCTGCATGATCTGATAAACCTTTATGTCCCAATCCAAGATGAACGAATCGTTCTCAGTAGCATGACAGCGTCACGCATCGGGCTCATCGGCCTTCGATCATCCTGGTCGGGCATGGTTGGGTATCTCTTCTGTTCTGGCGATTGTTCTGCCTCGTTCATCTCGCTTTTTTTCTGTCTCAAGATGGTTTCGACGTAGTCAGCTACCACATTCCAGATCTCCTCGCTTCGCAGCACCTCTGCAATCACGTTCTCTGGCATGAGGCGTCCTGCTTCTCTTTCGAGCCTATCTCGATGTCCGATCCAACGTTCACAGTCAAAGAATGTGTGCTCTGCGTCGTCTCGTTCGGCTTCGCAGTAGACACACTTCGGACTCTGAACTTTTGTTATCATATGTAGGTAGGCTTAAAAATAGCCATGGCCCGAGAGGAATTGGGTCAAGTAATAGTTGACCTCTCCATGATGGCGTCCGATCCACACGCTCAAGTCGGGCATCAGTCTTGCCGTCCATCTGCCCCATCGGTTGTTATTCCACATTTGCTGCCAGCATTCCTGCGTTGTTATTATGGCTACCGCTTCTCCAGTTTCGTTAATGGTTTTATAAATTGTGGCTCCAGTTTAAAAAAAACTTAGTAAACATTTTTTCCCCTAGAAACAGACTAATGAAATACAAAAACAATCTCGTATGATAATAATCTCTAAGGATGATGTCAGACGGACAACTTTCAGGCACTGTGTACTATAATAAAGATACAGAATACTTATCAGTTCACTGTTAACTACAGTTTATCCTGTAATTAGAAAAAATGAGGCTCGATTATACTCTGATATTATTATTGGCGGTATTTCTTAAATCTGTTGGTAAATACAATCATAAAATTATTTGAAAACTATTATTCGGCTTTCTACAAATAACACATTGTCCTATATAATCAGAATTCTATCTCAATTGCTACACTTTTCCAAACTCTGTCTGTATTTGTTGACAGTGAGTACTGTATAACTTTGCACGTCCATATGTGTACTTTCATGTCCTCACAGTGTAACTGTGCACCTCCATATGAGCACTTCCATGTCCTTACTGTTCAGCTATGCACGTATAAATTTCCACGTGCACTGTGCACGTGTACAGATGGCACACTTCCAACTGTGCATAGTAAAGTTTAAGCTTGCGCAAATGGTAGTCTCTCACCTTTGCACATGCACGTATGGTCCCTCCCAACTGTGCACAAGCCCATATGTAACACTTGTAACTTATAACTGTGCATGATGTAATTTTAGCGTGTACATCTGGTAACTTCCCAACTGTGATGGTTAGTAGATGATACACTTCGAATTGTGCATGGTCAAATGTAAACGTGCAAAATTGATAACCACTTAACTGTTAGCGTGCACAGATGTTACAATTCTAAAATGTGGACGCTAAAATTTAAACGCGCACAGCTGATACCCTCACAACTGTGCTAAAAAGCACATACTCATCACATTTTGGTCTTCTGTTCAAAATTCGTTAGTCTCATGCAAAAATGATCTATAGATTAATATACTTAGACGCGATTTGCAAAAATACTCACACAAATACTTGAAGAAAATATTGCGTGTAACTCAAAACAATTTAATGTCCTAACCTCATTAGACTTTTCAATTATTCCAGCCATTTCTATTTTTTCACAAAAACATTACTGGTGTAGTTTTTTTTTAAATAGCTTGTTTCTAGAGCATCATGTACAAAAATATTGCAAGTGGTAATGAAAGTGAATAAGATTTTCTGTAAAACTGAAGGAAAAAATGTATTTTAAATTAAAGGGCCATTACTACATAAATGTTCTGTTTTTCTTGTCATTGAACCTTGAAACTAAAATAAATCTAATAGAAATCTTATGCAAAACGCGAATCAAATTCAAATAGTCGAATTTATGTTTGTCTCGTTGAATAGTTCATCCGGAAATGCCTTAAAAATATAACTTTTATATCCGTCAAATATGCAAAAAAATATTGAATGTATAGTATCGAATTGTATCACACGCGGTGAGTGACATTTTTTTAATGAAGAAAATAATATACCTCTTAATTTTCTAGATTGGTATGTCAGTTTAAAAAAATCGTGTTATTTATACTGTATTTACTGAAATTTTTTCATTTTAATTATAGGAACTTCTGTAAATCATATACAACATTCTCAAATCATGTCAGATTTGCTGTAAAATAAATAAAAAAATGTTTTGATTCTACGTGTGGAGCTTTTGAGAAGGGTAAAGTAAAATAAATTTTTTTACATTAAATGTACTAGGCAATACAGTAAGCAATAGATCGCGCTAACAAATAGCTGTTTACAGTATGATCGGTTTAACTTTTGTTTTTTCAGAAATTCCGATATTCGAAAAAATCTCACGTAAGAAATGTTTATGACCACGTAACCCCCAATACAAGACAGCATAGGAAAATCGTTGACCGGCCCTTCGCACCTATCCAAAAGACATTGCGTAATTTATACACGGTACCTCATTAATTCGCACACAGCGCGAACAATGTTCCAGTAATTTTAATTTTAAAAAAATTACTATAAGGTCTTCATGGTATCCCAACACACAAGTGTGCTTCATAAAAAAAGTAACACTTTATTTCTTCTTGCAGAATCAGGTTCACAGTCTGGCAGTAACCCTAATGGCGATTGGCCTGATCCTCCCCGCCCAGGTCGTTTTCTGCTTTCTTCTTTTTCTCATCGCGCACCTCATTCTCCCACAGAGCCTGAACCTCCTCTACGTGCCAGGACCAGGTCGCCTCCTGCCAGGCCTTTTCTAGGCGCGGCTCTTGATTATCAGGTACTAGGCTATGGACTTGGACAACTTGGACTTATTCGGCTTATTCCCAATAAGAATCCACACCGGCAATTTGAATTTCGAAGATACACTTTTGATCGTGATGCGCCACTTCTAATGATATTAAGACCACAAGTCTACATTCCCCTGCCAATACAAGAACAAATTGTATTAACAACATCTAATGGTGACGTTTTTGCAATATTGGAGGCTAGTGGCCTTTTGCGAGGAATATACAATTCCAAAGAAAGGTGGTACAGGGCGAAAATCAACATAGGAAGCGGCGAGGTTTCGAACCTGTCTACAGCAGAAGCTAAGGAAGTACCAGTAGGCTCACAACGGCCAATATGTCGAAATTTTAGCGAAGTGGTTGTAAACTACGATTCTCTACAGCTAACCAATAACTGAATTTTAAAGAAAGGAAAACTTTTAGTTGATTGTGTATGCGCGAAAAATATTCTGTTGACGTATATGATATCAGATTTACGAAGATACATTCATTATGGAAAGGTGATATCCAACATAAACACGTTTCATTAGATAAAAACCAACTTAAGTAAACTTATCTCTTTGAAACGCGTGAGTCATTTAGAAGGAGGAAGGTCAGCTAATCAACCGGGTATAAATATACCGTATATTTCGCCAGACACAAAATTGATATTTATTTATAAAACGAGCATTGAAATGGAATTTAACTGTTAATTTTGACATTTGATCAGCATGGTGATTACTCGATATTGAAAACTTTGACATCAACCCAGTGATCAACAACAAGATTAACCAAATGGAACTTGGATTTGTTACCGTCATGAATTAAACCCAGGATTTTGACAACACTTTTGCATAACACTTACAAAACATACGTTAAATAAACACACATATGTAAACATAATTTTAAGAACTGGATCGAAAATATAATTGTTCAATAAAAACCTACAATTTCCTTATATTGTCAATTTGAAATTAAAATCGGACCTTTGTAACCTTTAAACTTGACATTTCTCAACAGGCGAATACTGGCTGGCGATCACCCATGATCTCAAACAACTTACTGGCGATAACTAGGATTTTTTGGGCTACTATTTATCATATTTGTATGTATACCATTAAGCCATTTCCCTTTCGGGGTAGGCGTGACACTACCCGATTCGGGTAGTGTTTCTAGGTTGATAACTTGTAGTAAATAACTACAAGTGTGGGCTCACCACACCCACGATGATATTTAATTTTCAAAATATAACTAAGCATTTGGCTAAGATAGTATGTACATATTAGCATGTGTAGGATAACTTGTATGGATTACCGGTCACATGCGTATATCGGAAGAGTGTCGAAAAGTGAGTTAGTTACTTATTCCATATTAAATTTTTTCACACAGTAAAGCCTGTACAGCGGCCGTACGAATAGCTAATGCCACAAAATACTACAAGGAGACCGGACGCAACACAATACATCGGCGTCCTTTCGCGATCCCTCGTTGTCGGATTTTTTGAATGGAGAGATTTATTTCCAGACCGGAGCGCCCCTTCAGGGAAAATTTGTAAGTAAATTATCTTCTGCTACTATGGAATAGTAATTCATTAATATTCCGCACGTAGTGCTCTCATCTGGGAATACATTGTCCGTGGATCGTGGCTGAGGGCTTTTTTTCGACAAGGCCGCCATAGGCGTGTAGTCTCCTTGTACCGGAGCAGGACATCTAGTCGCCGCCGACTAGTCGCCGGACATCTAGTCGCTGGGTCATCTAGTCGCGAGGATATCTAGTCGCCAGGACAAGTAGTCGCTGGGACATCTAGTCGCCAGACGTAGCCCCCAGCACTTTTAGTCGCCAAAACGTTATATTATAAATCATAACAAAATATACAATACAATATAATATATAATACAGTAAGATACTAAAAAAAGTCGAAGCAAAGAAAATAGCATTCTTTTCCTCGTATAATTGAAAAAAAATCAAATGATAAAGAAATTGTATTTTGAACTTTCCTTCTTACACCTAAAAAAAACCACTCCGTATCTTTTTTTTCCAATCGGTCAACATTAGCCCGTTCCCCCGGGATTTTGAAATTAACATGGGCTTTCTAAATGGAAGAAGAAGTAATGTTGACACCCCTAACCCCCATTGTACTGTGCCCGGAAAATATTCCAAAAAATAGCAGTTTTATGTAAAATTCATGCTAAGGACGGTATTTTTTAAACATTTTTTCAACATTAATCATTTTCATTCGATGCGTGATGACAAGTTTCTAAGTAGTTTTTACTCATTTTTCGCTGAAAAAACCAGTTCTCGTCCGATAACTGAAGTTAAGCAGCCTTGGGTGCGGTTAGTACTTGGATGGGTGACCATTCGAGAATACTGCGTGCTATTGGCCCGTCGTGGGTGTAGTGAGCCCATACTTGTAGTTATTTACTACAAGAAACTGTCCACCTAGAAACACTACCCGAATCGGGTAGTGTCACGCCTACCCTGAAAGGGAAATGGCTTATTGGTATATAATATAATCAGTTTTGAAACAGACACGCGATTTTCAGAGTTTTATCTCATGTTGTAAGTTTATGCATAATCGCCAGACAGCCGTTTGAGCTCACTGTTAGTGATCGCCAGCTCAGTCTTCGCTGATTGTTGAAGGTCAAGTTTAAAGGTTGGGAAGGTACAAATTGATTTTTATGTGAAATTATAAGGAAATTGTAGATTTTTATTGAAAAATTATTTTTTGGAACATTTCCAAAATGAATCTGTCTTCGTAATCCTGATTCAATCTACTTCAACAGAATATTGTTAACATTCCTCAGTATTTCTAATGTAATGATGAAGTTTTAATTTTTCTAAACTCTGTTATTGGTTTATCTGAAGAGAATCGTGGTTTGCAACTACTATGTCAAAACTCGAAATTATTCGACGTTGGTTGCCTACTGGAACTTCCTGAATTTCTTCTGGGGTCAAGTATGAAACCACGCCGCTTCGTATGTTTATTTTTGCCCGTAACTTTCCTCTGCAATTATATATTCCACTCAGAAAACCTTTGTTCTCCAATATTGCAAACACGTCACCATCAGATGTTGATAATACAATTTTCTCTAGAATTGGCATGGGCCCAAAGACTTTTTTTTTCAATTGCAGTCGAAGTGGCGAATCGGGATGAAAAGTGTATCTTCGAAATTCGAATCGCCGGTACGGATTGGAGCGGGGAATAAGTCGAATAAGTCCAAGTTGTCCAATTCCGTACCCAAGTACCTTATAATCAAGAGTCGTATTAAGAGAAGGCCTGGCAGAATGTGATTCGGACCTGAAGCGTATAGGAGATTCCAGAAGCCTGACAGGAGACCTGGACCTGGTACGTAAAGGATGCTCGAGCTGGCCAGGATTATGAGGTATTCGGCGAGAGGAAGAAGAAGTCAGGCAATTACGAGGGCGTGGAGTGAAAGGCCAATCGCTATTATGGTTACAGCTGGCCTGTAAACTTAATTCTGTAAAAAGAAATTCAAAATTAATTTTTTTATAGAACTTACTTATATGACGGGTGGTCATGAACCATATATGGCAACATTGTTTTATTTAAAATTACTAGCACTGTCGAATAACAGAAAACAAATTTAACTTTGTCACAACAAAATTCCAAACTTCGAAATATCGATTTTTGAGAGAGTTCGACTTATAGAAGACGTATTCATCCCCTAAAATATAAAAAATCTGCAAAGTGTCGACTTTAAAGTTAAAGCCATACCACAGAATCAAGAACTGAAACACGTGGTCAAAATTTTGATCAAACAAGAAAATATTAACCTCAGGGGGTATGTCATCATTTAAAAAAATAGTTATTCCAATTTAAACAAACTGTTGAATACGTCTAACTTTGTTTAAATACTATATAGATAAATTTAAAATTTCAGTCAGTTTCATCATGCACATAAATGTGACATTCTCTTCAATCCTTCAACTGAAACTTAATATTTAATTATGTGTGAATAAGGTACCATTCTGAAATTAATTTTTGACGACATTTTTTTCTGCTCAAAGCCACTATTTTAGTGTCAAAAAGAATTTCCTGAAGTTTCTGCAAAAAACACTTTTTGCTGGATTGCCGGTTCCCAGTCCTCCGAGGTTAATAGTTGCTATCAACTAACTTCGCTCGCATGTTTGACAGCGCCTAGGGTGCGTCTCTGTTGGATCTCGCGCTTCGCGCTCGATAATATATTTATCTCGCGCTAAGCGTTCGGTCTTTGTACCTTAAACTATCAACACCTGTAACTTGATAATTATGAATTCTCTTTTGTCAAAGCTCCTTTGACGAAAGTATCTTTAACACTATTATCTTAAATGTATATTATATTAATTTTCTGTACTTCGGTCCGGGACCGCTTATTCAGATACTGCAAAATAAAGTAAAAATTTTATGTTCCAATTGAAGATCTAATTTAGACGAACAATTTTGCCATTAAACATTTTATAGCAACTTGTGTCGTTTTTGCATTAATTTAATTGGCTTATATCCAATGTTATTTTTTACGTTTGAGGCAAAAATATGCGTCCTAGCGTAAATTGGTTCTAAGCAAATTTTTAGGTATAATTCAGGCAAACAATTTTGTTAATTAAAATTTTATTGTATCTGGTGTCATTTTTTCTAAAAATTGAATTTTTTAATATTTTTTATGTATTTTTATTACAAAAATCTATAAGAAAGTATATCTTTTTTGGTTGAATAAGTTTTGTCTATTGATTTGATTCGTATCTTACGTAGTTTTCACCAAAATTTAAGTTTTTTTTTAATGCTATTAATACGACTCAAGCAAAAACTGCCCATCCTATTACTTCCTATTACTACGTGAGAAAATTAAAAAAAAATCCAAACATTTCTGGAATTTTGCTATGACCCTGAAATTTGCTTTAACTTGTGGCAAGGCCTATGAAAGTTGTAACAAAAATCTATGATTTATAGCACACAGTTTTTAAAGTTTTATCATTAATCAAAGCGTATCTGCGTCCAGTTTTCATTCGCTTAAGCAGAGAGCCTGGTCGACAGTGATTATCGCCGACTGAAACTCGACGCAGACACGTTTGGAACTTTGTTGTCATTAACGAATTCTGGATTCAAACGGAGAGCTTTCGATCACTTCGAGGATGAAAATAGATAGGGGCGGGTTCACACTTCACGCAATTGGAAGGCCTCAAGCGAATCGGGGTTTTGCTTCACGTATTTAAAAGTATTCTAGTAGATAAGGATTTTAAAGTATAATAACGGACAACGAATGATTAAAAAGGATGAAAAGTGCTTATTAAAATTTATTTAAAATTCATATTTGTTTAAATACTGTTACTTTTGGCAGAGGAATAGAGAGCGTCCCATCTGCACACGTACACAGCTTGAAGAGTACCATATGTGCACGTTTGAATTACATTGTGAACAGTTGGAAGTCTACCATATGTGCACGTGCACATCTGGGAGTTTACCATATGTGCACGTTTGAATTGCATTGTGAGCACTTGGAAGTCTACCATATGTGCATGTTCACAGTTGGAAGCTACCATATGTGTACGTTTATATTCCAACGTACACAGTTGGAAATGTTCCATCTGTACACATACACATTTGAAGGTGTACCATTTATGCACTTAGAAATTTAAACGTGCACAGGTGGACAGTGAGGCCATGGAAGTGGACATGTAGAAGTCCACAATTAAACACGTTGGAAATTGCTCCATGTAAAAACGTTCCCCATCCTTTTCTAAAACATACATTCCTAATTCTCCTCGAATAAATTCAAATTATATTCGTACTCGTTTTTGACAAACACAGATAGACTTTGAGAAAAAATAGAAATTGGGATAAAATATGGATTACATGGGAAAAATTGTAATTTGCAGAAAGCCGACAAATGTTTTTAAAATGATGATAGATGTATTATAATATTCCATTTACCAATACAATTAAGAACAGCTGCCAAAAATAAGACCAGAGTACAAACGATCGTCATCTTTTCCAGTTAGAGGAAAAACTATAATTAACAGTACAACTAACAGATATTCTGTTTTTCTATTAGAGTAAAAAGTGCTTCAAACTCGTTCCCCTGAGATTATCTTTAATGATTATTATCGTTCGATATTATATTTATATTTTATTAGTCAGTTTCAAGGAAAAATAATTGTTTACTAAGTTCGTTAGCACTGACGTCATACTTTATAAGTTTTAGAGATAGCCGGTTTTCAGGACGAAAATGTACGTAACGTCTATTATAATAGCAAACTTCTTTTTATTAAGATACATTAAATAAATTTTCGGTTTTAGTTTAAAATCTTCATATAATAATAAAGATAATTTATAATGGTTGTTATATTGTATTTTCAAATTCTTATATTTTTAAAGAAGCTACACTATCGATTTGGCAAGAAAATGAATGCCAAATCGCGATTTAATTTTTTCCTCTTGAATTTTGCAATATTAAATTAATTTTCTATTACATTATTATCCAATATTTAAAAATAAATCAACTTTTTCTGAAGTTATGTAAAATCGAAGCAGGCGGCTAAAATTAACGAATCAGAATATAATAAACCAATTGAAATTTGTGATGTCCAGTATGCACTCAAATTTTTATATTCTAAATTACATGAAACTTAAGTATTTGTACATCAAAGGGCAACATTTAATTTTATTTTATTTACCAAGTCATATTTCTGGTATATGTGTATATGAAAAATTAGCTATTTTCATTCTCTACTAGTTTTAAAGAAATCGGTTCATTTTCCCCTGAGAAAGTGCAACAATAAACACAATTTATTCACATTTTTCGTAATTGTTTAGAATAAAAAATATTTAATTAGTTAATCTAGTCTTGGTATATGATACAAAAACCTGACGCTAATTTGTTGTTCTTGTGGGCAAAAGAAACCGAATTTTTTTTGACGAATAGTAAATTAAAATACCTGATTAGTAGATACCCTATTTAGAATACACTGGGGCCTGGAAATACGATAACGAGATTCCGAGGCCACACGACGTCAGCAGTTCTCGGAATACCTTAACTAGAGGCCGCTTATCTCGAGGCTCCAGTGTAATTTGTTTTGAAACTTTTTAATTTTCAAGGTCACACTTTGAAATTTGGTTTCGTAATTTGAAAACGCTTTGTTTGAAATATTATGAAATTCGACCAGTGAGAAGTTTTAATGATTTTGTAGGGCCTAAGAATAAACTTTTTGATGTGAAACATCTAATGGCGCGGTACGGGGGTAAGATCGCCTCTTGGCGTGGCGACGAGTGAGATGGAACGACGCGCTCGCTGCTCGTCGGCTCAATGCGCCTCAGCTCGGCGTCCCCTCTCTCCGCGCGCGGCGCCCCACCGACTTGGCAGTCCCATCTGGTCCCCTCTCACCGCGCGCTAAGAAATTTCACTTCTCAGTATGTTTGTGAAAAATAAACAATCGTATACAAATCTAAATATTTCTTCACTTCCATTTGCACTTCATTCAATACACCATCCTTTCTTCATGTTCACATCTGCCAGGCGTCCCGCGACGGCTCACTGTTTTTTATTGAACAATCTTCTTTAATGAAATAAAGAAAAATGTACTATAGAAATATGAATGCTCAAATGGACCAGATAGGCATGCCCTTATATATTTCGAACAATTTCCCAAAATTTGAGTTGATCGAGAAACAAAATCAAAGTGTTCGCAATTGCTCTAAATGAATGAAGTACTTTTAAAATAACCGCGCTTAGACAGTATTTTCCAGTTTCCAAACAAATGAATCTGTATTTTAACTCAAAACGACTGTTGTTTAGTGATATGAAACTACTCCGTCCTTCTCATATAATTCAAGTGTCAATCATAATATGCAATATCTTCAGGGCCAGGGAAAAGGAAGAGAAAGAGGTGGGTCTGACAAAGGAAGAGAAGTTAAAAGCGGAATTGGTGAAAGAAACGTAAGTCGAATAAAGTCTATATAATATAATAATATATAATAAAGTCTACTCGGCAAAAATTTGTCCGTAAAAAGTCACGAACGAGACTTTTTTGTGTACAGTGACGATTACGAAACTGGGAATCCTCTTGGAAGTCATGCGGGGGAGGATAAATCAGCTGGTATATACATTTCAGTAACGTGTTTTCCTCCTCAATCCCATTCGAATCTTTTACCTATATATCACGAGCTTCTCTATTATTCCAAAGATCGAGTAAAGTTTGCCAATTTCGCAGTTTACAAGAAATTGATAGAGGAATCACAATATCTCGAAAAGCTGGACATAGAAGTGACTTTGCCACAAGGAAAATCCAACATCTTTTTCAAATTGGGGCTCATCATTGGGGACAACTTGGGGTTACATTTGATGTTAGGATTGGTCGAAAGTTTTCAAGCAAAATTTTCATGTCGTTTTTGTAAAATGTACAGCTTGAAAAGGTCACTAGCGTCCTTAGAACATGTAGCTTATTTGAAAACGAATCAATCAAAGCGGAATGCATGCTTCACAAAGTGCCCGACTTCCATGTCACTGACAATTTCTCACTTGATATATTGCACGGCCTTCTTGGAGGAGTTTTTGAGCTGGATATGGTTGCTTTGATAAATTATTACATCCACAAAACAAAGTATTTTCCTCTTGAACAATTGAATAGACGCTTGATGTGCCATGATTGGGGTTTAACTGACTCTGGAAATATTCCACCGCTAATTCCCGAAAAAGACTTGAAAAGGGATACCATACGAATGTCTGCGTCTGAGATGTTTATATTCATCCGTCATTTTGGTATTTCAGTTGGAGATTTGGTACCTGAAAATGATTCACCATGGCAAAGTTATGTAATTCTCCGTCAAATCCTTGCTCAAATGGCTCCATTAATTCAAATGGAATACCGTACTTAAACGACATTTGAAACCTCAAGATCAGTTCATGATTCACTTGCCCAGAGTAATGGAACCTTGTGGTCTACTTGTGCACTCTACATCACAACTTTGTTTTCTGCTAAAAAAATACAGCCTTCGCGATCTAGTACTTTTAGAGGACTGTCAATTCCATTTTCGAAAAATTGACTGAAAAACTCGCAATTTCTGAACAGCAAGATGGAACTTTTAAGCTGGGTAAATAAAAACGGAAGAATGTTTAAACCCAACATGAAAGTGTGCGTTAGAGAATCAGATTACGTGCCTGTATTTGGGATGATTAAATTTATTTGTATCCAGGGAAAGAATCTATTATTCATTTACTACGAACTCAAAACCGTTTGTCGTAATCACGAACAAGCATATCAAGTATTAGACAAAGCTAACTTTATCAAAATCGTTCATTACGAAAAATTATTATCTCCTTAGCCACTTAGTTTGGTAAGTACATGTGAGAAACTTTTTGCGCTTCGCTGTATAATCATTTGATGCATATTAGGGTCAAAAAATGTCCAAAGTGGAAGTTCACATATGTTAAGTTGTGTACATACTGTGACGGGGTAATTTGTACCCCGCACAAATACATCTAAATCTATGAAAATTAGCGTCAAAAATCTTTCTACTGGGGATATGAGTTTGGAATCACGGATCGAATCCACGGACTGTCTGCGAACAGTACAAGATTAGCCGTGAATATAAGAGTTCCGCGGCTAATATTTCAAAGAATTCTAGTTTTGTTGTGATCAGAATTATTATATTAAATATTCAAGACTGTTAACGTCAATAACAACTCAAATTCTAGATGAGATATTAGCCTAGAATATGAGAGTTCGACGGCTAATATCACATCACAACGTCATAATCAATTTTATATTATTATTGGTAAATTATATAAACTCACCTTGACTGTTACATTAAATTAAATCAGTTGAAAATATGAATGGTTCATCACCTGTCAAAAACTGGGAGGTTAGGCCATCCGACCTGAATCACCAAATTGTCAGACCAATGGGTTCCAAGTGCCTTATTATATTTTATTTTATTTTAATTTCTCTTGTTTTTCTTGTTTATTTCATATTCAACTCGGGTGGAAGGGTGGATCAACCACCCCCCACACAACAATAACAACAACTGTCAGATTGTACGAGGTTGGCTGCATTGGATGTCTGCTGTCACCAGGGACTAAGAAGAGGAGATTTTCCTGGCGCATGCGTAATGGACGGGATTCCCATACGTGCTAGAGCGCCCGGAAAAACTAGGAGCAAGCGGCCATGGAGAATCTGCGTGCTGACCTAAGTCAGCCCCACCCCTGGATCATCGACTAGTAGCATATAACGCAGGTGGACTGTGCGCCACCACGTAGCGGGGGAACGAACCTGGCGGTTGTCCTTCTCTTTCGCTCGTCCTCTCACTCTATAGTTCGACGCTCGTACTCGGGTGGCGCTCCGACTCCTATGAGAGGGAGAACGGGGACGCCACTCTTAAAATATTCATTCGTGATTCTGGACTCAAGGCGACTGTCTCGTTTAAAAATTAAAGAGGAAAAACTAAAGACGAAAAGGAAGGAATCGGACGGAAACTAACTAAAAATGGAAGGATTGAGAGGACGAAGGAGAGGAGGCCGGATACTGCCAGGTAGGTGTCCTTGTGTTTCTCCACTATAATAAATTTAACTTCTCACTTTCAACGTCGTGTGTCGAAGTGGTAGGCACACGCCGTTGAAATTTGCTAGTTGCTGACCTCGGTCAAGGTCACGGGTTGCCATTGAAGCCGTGAAAGTCATTTAAAAAGCAGACAATTTCGCGAATATTGTGGGTCAGCATGGAGCCCCAACAATGATTAATTGAGCGAATGTGGGGTCCAGTTTTACGGTCGGGCTGAGTGGGCAACGGCCACTCGTATTAAAATTGTACTAAGAGTAATGTTGTAATTAGATTTTATAATGAATTAGATCAGTGCGTGTGATTAACATGTTGACTTTCATATGACTTCACCTCTCACTGCGTCTTCCTCTTACTCCGCCACTCTACCGGAGCTAGAGGGTAAATAAACCATTTTCTCAGTAGGAGATTTTTATACAATGGTAAAGTGGTTCTTTTGGTAGTTTTGGAGTTGGGAAAAACTACCTGGAGCCCTTCAGGCATTTCTTGGACTCATTTTGAGTCCAAGCTTTTAGTAATCAACAGAATTGGGTCTTTGCATTGAAAATAAAGTTATAATACGTATATTGTAAAAAATGTTGAAAATAAATTGATTAGCTAATGTCTACTGGATTGCGTGATTGTGATACACTCATAGTTTATCGATGATAATGGTTCGAATTCAATGTTTATAGATTTCTAGTTATTTCTGATTCCATTAAAATTTTCACTCATTAAGTTATGCGAAAATTATAAATTCAAAGCTTTTTTCCCCGCTACATAGATTATTAAAAAGATGTTACGCTTCATTAATAGAATTCTGACAAAAATCGAAAGCAGTTTAAAATTTTCTTTGTAGTGTTACAGCAGGAGGACAAGGCGGTAGCTACGTCTACTAAATTTCTATCATGAATTTTTTTGGTGAAATTTTTTATCCCCCTGTAAGGAAGATAAATCAAAAAAATATGAATCGTCAAATTTGATTCTTGATTCAAATATATTAATTTTAATCATTAATAGACATAGTATAAATTGAATTTTTGAATCAGTGTTTTCAAGTTTACAATTTTCATTGTTTCATTAAAAAATATGTAATTTGAAAATGGAAGTACTGAATTTTGATGTGCAGAGAACAATTTAACAATTACTAATTTCAAACGACCTAAAATTAAAAGGCTCAATCTGAAAAAAAGATGTATGCATAAAAGAAGTTTCAATTTCACAATTTTAATTTTAAAAGAAAGGGAAAAAATTTTGTTATTTAATTTTTTTCTGAATTGAAAACAGATTTTTTTTTATTGAGTTCAAGACGGGCGAATTTTATATTTTTAACATTTGCATGCTTTTCAGGATGAAAACTTCATTGTAAAAATTCCCTGATTCTTCCTTGATTAATTTTTCTTTTTCCCTGACCATTATAGTGCAGCATTTTATTCTTCTAATATTTTTAACACCGATCCTTTTATAAACGGAATAAAACAATATTTCAATATGAATTTTCAGTAAAAACAATTAATTTTCAACAAAACAGAACAACTTTTACCCAAGCGGTTTAATTTTCAATTAAAAAAATATAAGTTTTCAAAAAAATAGTTAAAATCTCAACCAAAGAGATGAGTTTTCAAAAAAAAAATATGAATCATAAAAAAAAATGTTTTTTCATCAAAGTGTTTCAACGAAAATTTTCAAACACATTAGCGGAATGCTCAGGCAAAGAAGAAGATTCATTTTCGACCAAGCAGTTGCATTTTCATCCAACAAAAATGCAATTTCTACTAAAATACATGAATTTTTAAATTGAAAAACCAAATTTTCAAAGAATAGTTGAATTTTCTTAAAAAAAGACTCAAGCTTGACCTTTCAAAATCAAAATATGATTTTTAAATAAAAATTTAATTTTCTACGAAGATACTTGAATTTTCAACCAATAAGGATAACTTTTTAACAAAATTGTTAAATTTTCAACCAGAACCGACGATTTGTTAACAAATTTGTTGAACTTTTAACCAAAAAGTTGTATTTTTACGCAGGATAGATACAATTTCTGCTAAAGCAGATGAATTTTCAAATCAAAAGGACAAATTATCAAAAAAAGGATTCGAATTTTCATCCAAAAAAGATTTTAGTTTGACATTTCAACATCAAAATATGAGTTTTAAGCAAGAAGTAAATTTTATAAGAAGCTACATAAATTTTCAACACAAAAAGACGAATTTTTAACAAAACAGTTGAACTTTCAACTAAAAATTATTAAATTTTCAACCAGAAAGTTGCATTTTTATGCAAGAAAGATGCAATTTTTACTAAAATAGGTGCATTTTCAGTTTAAAAAGTCAAATTTAAAACAAAATCGTTGAATTTTCATCAAAAAAGCTGTCAGTTTGACTTTTCAAAATCAAAATATAAATTTTAAATAAAAAGTAAATTTTCTACGAAGATACTTGAATTTTCAACCAAAAAGATTAACTTTTTAACAAAATTGTTGAATTTTCAAGCAACAAGGATACTTTTTTATCAAAATTGTTCAATTTTCAAGCAAACAATAAAATTTATAACTAAAAAGATAGTCTTCAAAAGGAAGTAACTGCATAAAAAAATAGATTCTCTCTAACTTTTTCCTAAACAATTTTCCATTTTCCCTGACCATTAATATTCATAGAAAAAAATCTTGAACTTGTAACATTTTTAACCTAGAATCTTTTATGGATGAAATAAAACAATTTCTAATTGACTCTGCTGGACAGTTATTTAAAGTTATTCAAATTTCCTAACTTTTGAAAACATTTTTTCTAAATCCCTGAACTTTCCCTGGTCAATAAAATTCCCTAACTTTTTTTAAAATTGTTATTAACTAGGGGTTTTTTCACTCGCCAGGTTTCTTTGGGGCGTAAGGTTAAATTCATATTAAATTTCTGTACAATTACTGTGATATTTGCTTCATTTGCGAATTTCCAAAAATTGCATACATGAATGAAGGAACCCCCCTTCCGTAACAAATCGTAAGGAAATCTTGCATAAATTCAAAAGGAAAAAATTGAATCGTGATTGGATGGGTCTAGGAAATGAGACATCGAGAGAGAGAGGGAGAGTCTTGGACTGACTCTTACCGAGAGGTCGTTCTTGCGGATACCATGTCGGGTCATCTAATCATGTACACCTTGATCTTATGTTAATTTTGAATAAACGCGAAGTTACAGTGAAAGTGTGTGCGTTTTCAATTTGAATCACATACCCACAACTTTTTGGGGACTCGTCCTGGATGTGAAAAGAAAAGAAAACTTGCGAAAGATGTTGGTGACGAAGGACGCTTGAGGCAGTGATGCTATCGTTTGAAGTGACGTAAAAACTTTGAAGTGATGCTAAAAAAACTGCGAAGTGACGCTAAAAAACTGGAAGTGATGCTAAAAACTGTGAAGTGAGGCAAAAAAAACGGTGATGTGTTTAATCAAGCTGGACTTAGACTTTTAACGAAAAATATGGAAAATAGTATCAAAGAGGAATGCAGCAGATGAAGGTGCATTCGGATGAGAGGACGAAGCTCATGTAAAGAACGGTATATGGTGAAATACGAAAGAGGTAAGACGCATGTAGCACGACTATTAACTTAGTGAAACTGTTTTCAAGACATGTGACGAATTTTTCAGGACGAAAAGACGAAAGATGATCGTTTAAAGACGAAAAAAGACGAGCGTTTAGAAGATAAAAGACGGCAAAATTTGAAGCATATGTTAATAGATGAACAGAACCAATTAATTGTTAACGAGACGAGCAACATAAGTTGAACTTCTTAAAGACGCGTGACGAAAAGACGGTAGAAAAAATATGTTTAAAAAAATACGACGATACGAAGAGGAAGTGCGGAAAAATGCCGCTAAAATAAAAAAGGACACAAAACGACGCTAGACCTAGTGGAAAATTCTAGTAGAGTAACGTTTACTAAGTGCGCGGTACGTGGTTGGGGGAAGCCTACGAGAGACGTACGTGACGAACCAGGACGTGCCAGGGAAGACGAGTGATGGGGATTCCAGGGGCCTTGTGCGCGTGTGAGGCGAGCGTTGGGCTACGACATTTTGGACTAAAAGAGTTGGGCGCGTGACGTAGGACCCAAGTGTGGGAAACGTAAAGCAGAGCGCGATGCTATTAGAGCGAAGTTATGGTTAGATACTCAGTCAATAATAAAGACATGGGACGAAATGAAGATCGCGCTGAAGGAAGAATTTGATTCGAAAACCGAGTGCCGCGAGATTCGCCGACTTCTCTCGACGCGAAAGAAGAAAAAAGACGAAACCTTCCAAGAATATATCATTCAGATGAGGAAACTGGCGAGCTGAATCAATCTAGAGGCTAAGAAAATGATCGGGTATATAATCCACGGCATTCCAGATTTCGAATCGAATAAAATAATTCTGTACAGAGCGAAAGATTTTTCGGAATTTCGTTCAAATATGAGTATGTACGAGGAGATGCGGAGTAAGATGACAGCAAATAGGAAACCTGGTGGAGAGAAGACGAGTAGTGAAAGACAGGGACCTTCTACTATTTCGAAAGATCAAGCAAAGGACAATGAAATAAATAAAATAATAAAAATAAAGGTAAAGGGAAAAAGTGCTTCATATGTGACGGATTTGGGCACATTGCTTCCGAGTGTACAGCGAGCACCTCAGGTAAAAACATATTTACTAATAAGAATACAGGACATGACGGAAAGGGCGCGGGAAATTCAATGCTGATGGAGACGATGTGCACGAAATTGCGTTATAAGGAGTGCACGATTAATGGGATTAACGTGACAGCTGCAATAGATTGCGGCAGCGATTTTAATTTGATGCGAGAGGACCAGTATCGAGAAGCAGGTTTTACAGGCCTGGAAATGATTAAAGAGACTGTGATGGCAGCTAGAGTGGAACAGTTTCAAACTATTGGGCGATTCAACACTACTAGGCTAATTAATAATGTCGCATATTCGTCAATTTTCAGAGTTCGGCCACAGAGTGTTATTCCAGAGAAAACTATTTTAGGTTTGGAATTACTCGACCAGGTAGTGGTGCAAACCAGAAAAGGAGGAACTGAGATGTGGCCGGACGAAGGCTATTTGATGCTGATGGCTCACGAAGACGATGACATTGCCTCAAACATAGACCAGGAGTTCAAGAACATGATGCGGAAGCTTGCAACAAAGTTACAAGCACCCCGCTACCGTAAGACCCTGCGGGCCTAAGACCAGGAGTAGGGAGAGTACCAGTTCCTGGTTCTAATACCAAAATCCTCGTCCTCAGGAGTCAGTCTTGTGCTAACTGCCTCCTTACAGAGTCCAGAAGTGCCAAACCCCTCGTTTTTGCCATAACGACGCAACGCGATCTCCTGGATCCAAGTCCAATCACCGATCCATCAAGGATCAACCCGATAGAGAAGTACCTTGGCTTCATCGCCCGAGTACCATTTCGCGAATTCACTCACCCAATCTTGGTTTTGCCGCCAGGCTCGAGCTTGACTTTTCTGTAAGTTGGTTAATAAACCTTTTTTATATTTACATGGCTATAAATCACTGACTTCACCCGTTCTCTCGACGATCCAATTCCTTACCCTTCCCTTAATTTGCGAGATCCCTCACAAGCTGGTAACAGTCTATCAGCCTGCCGGTAACGAAGAAGTCCCGGTAGAGATGGAAATTGTCTTGACAGACAATAAGCCGATAAGTCGCGGACCAAGACGGCTCCCACCGCTAGAGATGGCTGAAGTGGATTAACAGGTACAAGAATGGGAAGCGAAGAACTATCTCAGAGCGTGCTGTTCCGAGTATGCCAGTCAGGTGGTAGTAGTCAGGAAGACGGATGGCACACCTGGAATTTGTATGAACTACATGCCTCTGAACAAAGTCACGATGAGACAACATTTTCCTTTACCTTCGATTGAAGATCTTTTAGATAAGATGGCTGATGCCAGGGTATTTACAACGTTGGATCTAAAAGACGGTTTCCTGCATGTAAAGGTCGCCCAGAATAGTAGAAAATATACTGCTTTCGTCACTTTCAGAGTCTATTTGTTAGGTATGTCTTTTAAAATTGTTACAGATTGCGCAGCTTTCGAGATGACACTGAAGAAAGACAGTCTCTCACACAAAGTCTCGAGATGGGTAATGGAACTGGAAGTATTCCGGTACAAACTCATGTCGACGCGCTGAGTAGATATCCAGCATGTTTACTCCTAGTACGAAATAATCAGGTGGACAGACTTCAGAGGGCACAAGATCGCGACCAGGGAGTCAAGGTAATAAAAACGCTTCTGACACATGAGCAATTCGAGGGCTATCTTCTGGAGAACAGTTTACTGTACAAGGGGGAGGGCGTAATCAAGAGGTTGACTGTCCCTACGGGTATGCAGCAGGAGATAATCCAGAGAGCTCATGACGTAGGACACTTTGGAGTGAAAAAAACCACGGAGATAATACTGAGGCAATACTGGATAGACAAATTGCCGAAGAAGGTCGAAGCGAAGGTCGAAGTTCTAGCGAAGCTGCAGAATCTTCAACAAACCTCCGGCAATTCCAGAAGAATTATAACCGATAAACACAAGGCATTCATGGCAGACAAGTTCGAGGAACATTGTCGTGAAGGAGGTATTCAACATCTTGCCATAACAACAGGAGTACCAAGAGGGAACGGACAGGTCGAGAGGATCAACAGCATTTGCAAGGCAGTATACGTCAAACGTTCAACGGAAGAGCCGCTCAAACGGAACAAAGATGAGAATTCCAGAGGACGTTCAGCTTCAAGAGATCATCGAGGAACAGGCAAGGATCGCCTTTGAGGAACCCCGAGATGCACTACGTAGGCAAGCCAAAGAACGAATTGGCAAGACCCAAGAAGAAAATAAGAAAGGCTACAATAAGAGAAAAAGCAAGCAACGAAATATCAGCTAGGTGACATCGTAGCTATAAAGAGGACTTAATTTGGACCAGCACTGAAAGTAAACATTCAATTTTTTGGGCCTTACCGAATCACAAATGTACACCAACATGATCGGTACGACGTCTAGAAAATCAGCGGAGATGAGGGAGCAGAGGTGACCTCAAGTTCAGCCAATTACATGAAACCGTGGAGAGGTTTCTACCGTGATCTAGAGGACGATCTAGAGAACGAACTGGGCTACGATCTTGAAGCATCGTCTGAGGCAGACGATGTGCAGGATGGCCGAGTTGTGAGATCCTAGAATGCTCACATAGAAATATGCAGGGTTGCGGCAGACAAGGAGAAAGTATGGCGGTGGGTCTAGGAGATGAGACATCGAGAGAGGGAGGGAGTCTTGGACTGACCGGCTTGCCGAAAGGTCGTTTTTGCGGATACCATGTCGGGTCATCGAATTATGTACACCTTGATCTTATTTTCAGTTTGAATAAACGCGAAGTTGCAGTGAAAGTGTGTGCGCTTTCAATTCGAATCACATAACCCACATTTATATTTATTTTATTTGAAAACTGAAAATATTAAACCAGGAATACTTTCATTTGTTACGAATTTTTATCAAAAATCACAACATTGTTCCTAAATGTTCTCCAAAATTGGAACCCTAATGATAAAAGAACTTTTTAGGAAAACTTTTGTATAGTTATGATAGAAGAATACAAGCATTTTGCAGCTAGCGAATTGCCAACATTTATATTCAAATTTTTAGTCTTTAGCTGAGCTCAAAATTCTATAAAATTCGGTTTTATAATTATACCAATTTGTGGTAAAAAACAATGGTGATCCGCAGTTAAGCCCCTTATCCAGACCGGGAAATTTAATGTACCTTGATAAAAAAAAGTTGCAAAATATTTTCTATTTGTCACTACCGAAAATAAAAAGAAATAATAATAATAAATTTATACAAAAAATGCATGTATTCTGAAGAATTTATATTAGCTTTTCAAAATTTTAAATAGGATGTTATAATAGACACTACATAAATTTCCCACTTAAAACCCGTCTTTCCCTGAAACGTACAAAATTATATAAAGTGTGACGTCAGTTTTACAGAGCTGAGTAAATAATTTTTTTTTATTCAGTTTTACTCAATTTTAACGCTAATGAAATATAAATACAATCACGTACGATAATAATCTCTATAGATAATCCAGGAAATTAAACAAACGGTCATAAGCTTGAGGCCAAAATTTATCTTATGAAGGAACAGAATACTTATTTGTTACATTACTAACTATACTTTGTCTTCTAATTGGAGAAGATGAGAATATTTCATCCTCTGGTCTTATTCTTGACTGTTATTTTTACTTCTATTGGTAAATATAATAAAAGAATACATCTATAATAAAGTTAAACAAATTTTTCGCTTTCCAAAAACAACAATTTGTTCAATTCAATCAACATTCTATCCTTTTGGTTATTTTTTTCAAACTCAATCTGTATTTTTCCAAAATTATTACGAATTTAATCTGAATTTATTACATGGAAATCCACTAAGTATGTGTTATAAAAGGGAAGGCTACGTCTTAGCACGTCCATATGTACAGACCCTCGTTCTCACTGTCCATCTATGCACATCTAAGTTCCCATATATGCACAGTTTTTACGCAACCTAACTGTGAACGTGGACAGATGGTACGCTTGAAACGGCCCACGATGAAATTTAAAAGTGTACAGCTGGTAACATCCTAACTGTGCACGTGTACAGATGGAACAATCCGAAAACTGCACGTTCAAATTTAGACGTGCACAGGTGGTAAATTCTTCCCTTCCAATTGTGCACGTGCAGAGATGGTACACTTTTAACGGTGAAGGATGAAATTTTAACGTGCACAGCTGTTAACCTCCCAACTGTGCACGAGTACAGATGCTGATTTTGAAGAATTTTATGTCAATTTGAAAAACAAATGGTAATATTCATATTGTATTTACCAACATTTTTGCACTATAATTAGAGGAAGTTTTGTAAATCATGTACAACATTCTAAAATCGTCTAATATTTGCTGCAAAATCTTTTGAAAGAAGGTAACCTGTTACTTTCCTGAGAAAAAACTGAGATATTGTGCTTGTTAAATTAGTTATTCTAGTGATTTCAAATAGAACAATGCTGCCATAACGGGTTCATGACAACCTGACACACAAGTACGTTCTGCAAACAAAAATTAATCCTCTATTTCTTCTTGCAGAATTAAGTTTACAGGCCGGCTGTAACCCTAATGGCCGTTGCCCTGACACTCCACGCCCTGGTCGTTGGCTGCCTTCTTCTTCTTCTTCCTCTCGTCGCATACCTCATTCCCCTGCCCAGCTCGAGCCTCCTTCACGTAGCAGGACCAGGTCCCCTGCCAGACCTCTCGAGTCTCCTATACGCGTCATGTCAGAAGTACCTTCTGCTAGGCTTTCTCTTGACAGGACTCTTGATTACAATGTACTTGGGTATGGAATTGGACAACTTGGACTTATTCGGCTTATTCCCTATTCCAATCCGTACCGGCGATTCGAATTTCGAAGATACACTTTTCATTCCGATTTGCCACTTCGACTGCGTTTAGGACATCGTGTCTATAGGCCCATGCCAATCCAAGAGAAAATTGTATTATCAACATCTACTGGTGACATTTTTGCAATATTGGAGACTAGTGGCATTTTTAGTGGAATATATAGTTCGAGAGGAAGGTTACGGTCGAAAATAAACATACGAGGTCACGGGATTTCGTACTTGACCCGAGAAGAAATTCAGGAAGTTCCAGTAGGCATCCGAAATCCAATAAATTCAAATTTTAACATAGTAGTTTCAAATCAAGATTCTCTTCAGCTAAACCAATAACAGAGTTTTAAAAAATGTGAAATTTTTTAGTTAATTGCGCATGATCCAAACCGATACCTGAGCTATGATTAGTGAAAAAGCCGACCCAAGATACGTCACAGGGGTCCTCCAATGGACATTCCTAAAAAAATTAAAACTTCACCATTACATTAGAAGTACTAAGGAATGCGAACAATACATTGTTGGAGTAGATGCAATCAGATTTATAAAGATAGATTTACTTTGGAAATGTGATTCCCAACGTAGACACGTTTCATCGGATAAAAACCAACTTAAGTAAACTTATCTTTTTGAAACACGCAAGTCAAATCCGGCACATGTCCCTCTTTACGCGGGTACACATAACTGAAAAAAGAACAAAGTAAGAGAAAATGCCCAGTTGTCCCTAAGTCCCCAGTAGTAACTAGTAACAACTAGCAGATTTTTTCGCTCAAAATAAGGAATAAAGCTTCAAAAATGCAGACGAATTTTCAGTGAATTTCAACATTTATAAACTTAGAACTTATTAATTTAAGAAACTCACGACTAAAGTAGAAAAATCTTAAAAATTTTACTATGTGACGCAAGAATGCAAGAATCAACTTTTCGTAAATACAGAAAGAATAGTGTATTGTGCTACAAGTGCGGAAAGTAGGCAGTTCCACACGAGTGTGAAGGTTGCTGTACGAGCCAGAGGCGAGTCGAAGTGGAGTAGAGGAGTCGTAGGCGAGTTGGAAGCGAGCCGAAGACAAGCCGGAAACGACCCGAAGATGAGCCGATGGCAAGTACTGTAAACTTCACAACAGTTGCAACTGTCTACTTTCAGCACCTGTTACATACGATATTTTTTGTAACAAATGCAGGAAATTTTCGACTTGAGAAACAATAAGAATAAATTTTTTGGAAATTTATGGCCAACAGCCATACCACGCTGAAAAAACCAGTTCTCGTCAGACCACTGAAGTTAAGCAGCGTTGGGCGCGGTTAGTACTTGGATGGGTGACCATTCGAGAAAACTGAGTGCTGTTGGCACATCGTGGGTGTGGTGAGCCCACACTTGTAGTTATTTACTACAAGAAACTATCCACCTAGAAACACTACCCGAATCGGGTAGTGTCACGCCTACCCTGAAAGGGAAATGGCTTAATGGTATACTACTATGGTAAAATTACCAAAAATTACCGAAAATTTCCGGAAATTATCGGTGAATTTGTATATTACCGAAAATTTCCAGAAATTCAAGGTATCCAAAGGTTTTCGGAAAAAATTCAAAATTGTTAAATTTCCAGAAATTTATGAAAAGTTGCTAAATCATCGGAGATTTCAGATATCCAAAGCTTTTTTGAAAAGTTCCCAGAAATTTATGGAAAATTGCTAAATTTCCCAAATTTCCGGAAATTTATGGAAAATTGATCAATTATCGGAAATTTCAGGTATCCACACATTTCTAAAATTTTCGGTAATTAAATAAATATCACTTCGAGTTTGTCCAATCACTATTCACTACTCACAATCAGTCTCTCAAGCGTAAAATCATAATGAAGTCAGGTTATTATTCCGGCAGTCCTGGAAAGTAAATCTGAATCGAAATGCGCAAGCGCAACATCAAGAAAAAGTAATCTGGCTGAAACTGCGCAAGCGCAGCAGCTAGAAAAGGTAATCTTGCTCAAAGCGCGCAAGCGCGGCAGCTAGAAAAAATCTTTTTATAACTGCTTTTTACCACGTCTTTGGAATTGGTCACTTCCCGCACGCAATACATGCCTCGAAAAGCGAGCATTTCGTGCGTGCGTTACAAAAAGAAATGTTTGTTACATACTAGGATATTTTCCCATACTGAAAATTAATCGTTTTTTATAAAACTATCACTTAAATGAAGTTTTATCAAAATTGAATTTTCTGGAGCTCGAAGTTGGAAGGTTTTTTTTCACATAGAGCTCGACTCGCGCACCTAAAACGTTACAACAGATTTTTATTCAATGCTCATTAAGGCTCAATCTTTGGGTAAGAGTCTAATTTCGAATACTTGTCTTAAAATGCAATGTACCATTTTTTGAAATTTTTGGGTTCGATGGGTACTGAGATGATTATCTGCAAATATTTTAATGTCAGCGAAAATTCAAGCGTTTATAACGCTATAACTTAAAAACGGTTCATTGCAAAGAAATGTGAAATGAAGAAAGTCTTTTATTGGTTCCAGCTTTTGATAAAGATTTTAGAGAATTTTTTTCCATAAGTAATGTATTTTTTTTTATCTTACGTATACAATAAATTGCGCAACTTTTCGAAAGGCTACGTCAACAATTTATAATCAGTGACTTTCATCGAGATTTTCAGCCAAAGTTACCCTCTAGACTTCTCAGTGCATACCGATATATCAGTGGCAAATGGATTATAATATAATCCTCAGGCCTATATGTAGGCCTGTAATGATTTTCCTATAATGAGTTTATTTATTTAATTTATTTCCCAAGTTCTCTAGAAATCCCTTCAAATTTAGCCTAATGCTTTGTAAATCTTACAGAATTTTTTGAAATTCCTCAAAATTTTTGAAATATTATAACATTCTTAGGAATCTTTTCAAACCTCTAAAATCTTTTGAAGTTTTGTAAGTTCCTTCATAGCCCTGAACATTTTTGAAATCTGTAGAAATCCTTTGGAATAATTTGAAATTCTAAGTGAAGTAAATAAATCAATCATTCGCTTCATTAAGTTTCATAAAAATATTTTCTGTTTATTTTTAAGAATCGCGAAAAAATTATAAGAAAGTCATTATTGGAAAATCATTATAGGCCTACTGAGTTTCATATACACTTATTTCCCTTCTCTCATATTTCCCTTCGGTCGTACAGGGTTATCTCCACTTGGGCAGTGTCTGACCAATGAAATAGAGGCCCGAAGATCTGGAAGCCCGCTTTGGTTTGCATTGCGTATTTCAGCATGATGTCATGAGATTACGTCATACGACTTTTTTGAGAAAATACTCCAAACGTAAAAGTAAGTCATAAATGTACAAATAGTAATATTTCTTAAGTGTAGAATGTATTTTCTCAGTCATGGTCCATTCTTTTGTCGATTGACGACCTCCCAGTTTCACGCAATAAAATAAAATATGCTAAATTTGAGGTCAGTGTATCAGATCGGGTACTTTAACCTGAAATTTTTGATATGTTATTTTATTCCTTAAAACTGAAAGGTCGTCAGTCGACCAAATAATGGGATATGACTGAGAAAATAGATTTTACACTTGAGAAATATCACTATTCAGACCTTTATCACTTACCTTTACGTTTAGAATATTTTTTCCAAAAAGTATTATGCAGTTTCAGTCCCATGTGGTAACCTTTCTGACGGCTGACATTTCCAACCTAGGCTAGCATTGCCACGAAATATTTAAGTTGCCTTTCGACTCTATTAAATTGATTTTTAGTTAGCAAATTGTCGTACGTCAACAAAAACACTCGAAAAAACATTGGCATGCACGATACGCAAATGCGCTAAGCGCGCTAACAAACCGCAACATTTTCAACTGCGCAAGTCGGGGCCGTCTGAACCGTTTCCAATGGGAATGTGTAATATTGCGCAATATACTGGAGCGGGTACTCGCGCACTTGACCCTTTCGAGGCGAAAGTCGCAACCGTCTCTCGCTCTTTGATCTGAAAAACTGCGTGGGCCAGCAGTTCTAGGAATGTCGGGTGTATGTATCTGTATTATTATTGATAGTATTTATTGATTTCAAATCAACCCGCACTTTTCGGCACATGAACAGTTGAAAAAGTTGCTTACAGGGAGCGCGTCGATACAAGAACGGGGCAGCCAATGAACGTTGCTTGACCAAAATGTCCTGCCCACTCGCGGTAAAGGTTGGGGGCCTTCCAACGTGAAAATAAAAGAATGGTTATGTTTCAAGGCCGGGGAAATAGGCGTGACTTCACTGTGATATTATTTCGTAATGGTCTAACGATAATAATAGTGAGTTACAAATCCGTTGAAGAAAATAAAGAAGAAAATCATTTCGTTTTTCGGTTATTCTTAGAGATCAATTTTGACTCATATAGCAGCTGCCAAAAAAGTAGTTCTAAAAATCTGAAATTTACTGAAACTAGAGTTGTACACCCACAAAAAAGAACAGATAGCAAGCGAGTCGGTTTGAATTGTATCACTCATGTTCTCATTCAAAA
The DNA here is from genome assembly GCA_932195095.1 of Andricus curvator. NCBI lineage: Eukaryota > Metazoa > Arthropoda > Insecta > Hymenoptera > Cynipidae > Andricus > Andricus curvator. The sequence goes on along the minus strand of CAKNYM010028058.1, from coordinate 5,969 downwards.
ATCAGCCTCGCCAATGCGTGGCAATCTGGAATTCCAGTGACAGATACGCACTTCAGAAGTCATCAAAACGCATTGCGCGCTTGTAGTTTTATATTTTCCGTCGACCGTGTAATACTCAAATAATTCCTACATTTTTTTGTTTTCACTCAAAAGCTTAGTTAGGCTTAATCATAAACATATTATTTATATGTTGGTTTCCTTGATACGTTTAAGCTTGGATTCAAAGTGTTTGAAGTTGTGCAAAATCCTCTCCAGACCCATTTTTACTGTTCAAGATGCTTTGGAAACGTACAAAATGAACATGATCAGTGCCAGACTTGTATAGAGTTAATTGAAAATAAGTATTTTATAACTTTCTCCATAATTACTCAACTTCAAGCACTTCACAAGCGACGTGGCTTCCATGAGAAATTGCGACATCGATTCACTAGAGTTAAGCAAGAACCTGGAAATGTTGAGGATATATATGACAGTTTAGTGTATCAAGAATTATGTCGGGAAGGTGAGATTTTGTGCTACCCAGACAATATCTCATTCACTTGGTACACAGACGGCATTCCAATTTTTAAATCTTCTAAGTTTTCAGTTTGGCCTGTGTATCTGATAATTAACGAATTACCATACAATGAGAGATTTAAGAAGGAGAACGTTATATTAGCTGGACTTTGGTTTGGTGAAAATAAGCCTGTTTCAAACTTATTTTTGTCACCGCTTTATAATGACATTGAACAATTGTTGACTGGCGTTCCGTTAGATGTGCCAGATGTTCAAGCTCCAGTTAATGTAAAAGCTATAATTATAAGCGGGACTTGTGATCTTCCTGCCAAGGCATTATTTTTGAACATGAAGCAATACAACGGAAAATTTGGTTGCCATAAATGCAAAATTTCTGAACAACGTGTTAATAACGTGCCAGTATACGCGTATACAAAAAATTTACGAGTGCGAACAGAGGCTGAAACATTACTTCACGCTAAAACTGCTGAATTGCATGATCGTCCAGTTTGTGGTGTTAAGGGTTCGATAATCATATCAAGATTGGCATACATATGGATCAGGACAACTGCCTTAGACGCTATGCAATGCATATTTGTGGGTTTAATAAAAGCACTTCTGAAATTGTGGTTTGATGTAATATATGCCCATGAACGTTTCTCTGTTTCTCATCTCATTGATGTCGTTGACAAAAGACTTAACGAACTTCTGCCTCCTGAATTTGTCCAAAGAAGACCACGTTCAATCAAAGAACATTTGAAATTTTGGAAAGCCTCAGAACTAAAAAATTTCTGTTTCTACTTTTCGTTACCAATCCTGGAAAACATTTTACACATGGATTACTTTGAACATTATAAATTACTGGTTTCAGGAGTATTTCTTCTTTTCCAACCAAGCATCTCAGAAGAAATGATAAACAATGCTTCACATGCGCTGAACGAATTCGTATCGAGATTCGAAAATTTATACGGTCTCAGGCATATTGTGGGTCTATTCTTGTTTCCCATTGGAAGATCTTAATGGACAAATTAAAAACTTGGTACATAGTAGCAAATGTGCTCAGCTTCAAATATCCAACGCTGAATCCTTGTTTATTAATACTTACAGTCTTAACCAAGAAGTACTCAATGAGAGAAGGAAAGCGTACGCATTTTGCAAAAAACTCTATTCGCGCACAAAACAAATGAAGCTGCAAACAATTGGCCAATCTTTATATATAGTTGGCACAACCAAAAAGAGTCCAATTCCAATAGACGTTGAAGAAGAAATTGAGAATAACGGTATAGTTCACAGCGTAAAACTATATTCCAAAAACTAATGAAAAATGGAATAGTATATTCGTCAGAGCTGTATACTAGATCCAAGAAAACGAACTCAACGTGTGCAGCGCATTACGCTAATGACAGATCACACATTGGGATAATAAGATTCTTTATTCGACTGACAGACTGCGAATGTTGAAATATCTGTCAGTGTGCAGCACGTCACTATGCTGTTATTAAGCAGTGCAATTCCGACGTATTTTCCTCAACAACACTCATTCCGCGAATGGGATAAATTTTTTTGCATAGACTTACAATGGTACCAGATAGAATCCATCTTATTGACGTAATCAATTACGAACAGTGTGTTTTTTAGTCACATTTCAAGATAACGATCTGATTTGTGCTGCTGAACCAGTAAATATAATTGAAATCGAATAATGCAACTACCATAGAACCTGTGAAGTCTAAAAATTAGAGAAGAAAATTCATAGCACGACTAATACACCCATGGATACAGAGATGAAAGTAATTTACAAGACCTACTACCCGAAAGACCAGGATGAATAATATTTAGATTTTTATAATAATAATACTGATATACTTTTAACTCTGAATGAAAATTCATTTTATGGAAGCTACACTACTGATCTGATTCCCAAGAATCTTGATGCTACTACATTTCTGTAACGAATTTAACCAAGGTTCGGCTGAACCCATCCAAACTACCTTCCTGAATCAAACAATAGAACATAGAATCATACGATCACAGGTGACAGTCCTACATTTGAAACCGAATTAACATCGGATTATGATACCATAGAAAGTAATAAAGAATCAACGCAGACCAAAAATTGATTCTTCCAAAAATAAACTACCACTTCTGAACAAAGTGTCACAAAAACAGCGAGTGCTTACCTAGGACAAACAGCGAAATCAATTTCATTTTTTCACTTTTTTGTTTTTATTATTGCATTATTATTTAGTTATTATTTTTTTCAGTAGCTGTTATGAATAAATTTGTTTTCTGCTGAGTTGCTTGTTCAGTTTTTCCTCTATTTTGAGAGTTTGATGTTGATAATTCCTTTTGTTTTGTCATCGTTGTATTTGTTGAATTGATCAGCAATATCTAGGAAAATGTCCTCAATCCTGGTTGAATAATAATTGTGCTCCATCTCACCTCAGAGCTGTGCTTTGAGCATCTGGTCCATTTATGAATATCCAAGAGTGTAAGTTCATTTATTTTCTAATTAAAATTTCCAACTAGGCCGAAAATGCCGGCTTTGAAAAGTTTCTGAACCGTGTGGCCTAAAAATATTTTGGTAACACATGTATAATGTACTATTATTATTGAGTTTATTTAGGCCCTAAGCACAAAATTGAATTGCAAGTACAGGTTAGGAGGACTTTCATACGATTGTAAATCAGCAGATTGCATGCATGAGGTCCACAAGAGTGAAAGAGATGGCAAAAGTCTATCTTTTTACTCTTGTGGGCTTCCTGCATGTAATTTGCTGATCTGAAGTCATGTGAAGTACTCTGAGAAAATATCAATATCAACATTTTTCTACGTATTTTGAACAAAAAAGAATGTTGAAATATGAACTAAAAAACAACAGATACCGATGTCCCAATCTGTTCCCTATTTAAATATTATTTTGCCATTGCAGCGCGATATTCTCGCTTATACAGTAAAAATAAGGTTGAAAAAATATAATTATTTGCTTCACCGATAACTTCACAATATACACTACCAAACACTACACTTACCGTAAAGGAATCATGCCTAGCGGAAACCACTGGCAACTGACTTATTGGCCTACCGCCGTTCAGCACATCTAGCACATATCTACACAAACCTAGCACAATTTCAACGTTAGCTTTTCCTCTTCTTATTAGTTGACTTGAATTAGCGTTACTGAAACTAGAAAATTTTGATCCAGGCTTGGCCCATTCTTCTGCTTATAATGGCACGAGAAGGGTAAATATAAATATAAATTTCCAATTTCAAGTCAAGCTGTTTCCTTTCTTAAGTTTAGACATGATTTAGCGTTACCAAAGCAAGGAAAACCTTTGCAACTTTGACCCAGGCTTGTCCCATTCTTTTCCTTATAATGGCACGAGAAGAGTAAATATAAACATAAATTTTCAATTTCAAGTCAAGCTGTTTCCTTTCTCAATTTTAGATATGATTTAGCGTTACCAAAGCTAGGAAAAGCTTTGCAATTTTGACCCAGGCTTGTCCCATTCTTTTCCTTATAATGTCACGAGAAGAGTAAATATAAATATAAATTTTCAATTTCAAGTCAAGCTGTTTCCTTTCTTAATTTTAGACATGATTTAGCGTTACCAAAGCTAGGAAAATATTTGCAATTTTGATCCAGGCTTGTCCCATTCTTCTTCTTAGAATGGCACCAGCAGGCTAAATATAAATATAAGTTTCCAATTACGACTCCAGCAGTTCTCCTTCTCAATAGTTGACTTAAATTAGCATTATCGTACCTAAAAAAAACCTTTGCATGTCCCATCCTTGAACAATCTTTAACCATTTTAGACCTATTTTTGACCCATGCTTGAGCAAGGCAACTTTTTTTCACGCGGGAGTTTATAGAAACCAAGGATGCTTTATTGCTTTATGTTTAAATAATTATGACTAACTTAAAAATATATTTCTTTTAATACGCAAGTAGATAGGTTATGCACTGAAAAAATTTATCCGTGAAGAAGTCACGAACTTGTAGCTAGGTCTCGGATACGAGATAAAAAAATGAAACATTACATCCTTATTTCTATGAGAAATATATGGATAAATTTCGAAGTTTCTTACGAACAGTTAGAATTTCCAACCAACAGTTCCTGAAAATTTCAGACTGAAATATAAAGAGGAAAAATTTTATTTGTGCGATTTAATTTTATATTAATTTATTAAATTCGCAACTCAGAAGATTCGAACCCTCAAAGACTGCTGACTCACCAGTTTCTAAACATAAACCAGGAGTGCGTAAACACGCGCAGCCATCGAGGCCAAACAGAATAGGTATTATAAAACTTCTAGCCACTCATCCGACGATCTCGAGGCACACATACGAGCGCACACACGCACCGCGCGTTTGAGAGAGTGTGTGTGTGGGCCACATACAGGCGAACTTAGTTTCTAGTTCCCAGATTTGTCGGGCAAGCTCGTGAGTGCTCTGAGAATCTTTTCCCAATCACTCGTAATATTTTTGTAATTATTCATGTAAAAAAGAAGTGATGAACCGTTTTAGAATTTTCACATCGAGTTCATCACTCTTTCTCAAAGTTCGCAGGTTATTTACGAAAATACATAAATATCCGATGAATTTTTCACATATCCGAGACCTAGCTACTAGTTCGTGACTTTTTTACGGATAAATGTTTTCCGTGTAAAAGCCGCCTTAGGGGCCGTTCATATATTACGTAAGCCGTTTTTCTTTTGTTTATATCGTTGTGTCCTTCTCAACTTCACATCAATTTTGTTCTCGTCTTTATTTAAACAAAAGAAAAACGGCTTGCGTAATATATGAACGGCCCCTTACTGAAATTGCTATAAGAAGGGCCACTTAGGGTTAATAAGTCATTTTAAAGGATGTGTGTTTTTTTTTGTCACCTGATTCCTCATGGTTATCAAAGCAAGTGCGCATGCGCGGATGTTCGAAAATGAATTTGATAAAATATTTATAAATTTTTTTCTATAATGTTTTCGGTGGAGGGGGGGGGGCCTTCATGATATAATATTGTCCAATTGTGAGAAAAACGAATTTCATATCAATAATTTCAACAGTATAATATAAGAAGACAATCTCTCTGTAATCATTTGTTTCAAAATCCTTTTAGAATCCTAATATGTGTGAACGTATTGGTATTTAACGTATTGGTTCACATGTAATATAAAACTCTCTCGTCGTGGCTCTGGAGATAAGATGAAATACATTTTACGTAAGGTTTCATGCACGTTCTTTTCAGCATCACTTAATAAAATGATTTTTTCTGCACTCGTTACAGTTGTAGTTGTGCGTAAGTATTATATTCAGTTTTGGTTACAGATTTTATTTATTGTTTTCTCACAGATAATACATTTAATTAAAAAATTCCTTTCCTTTATTTATTTAATACGCAAAACATGCAGGTTTCTAGTTGTAATAATTAAGTATGACATTCGGTTTTGGTTATAAATTTGATTTATTGCTTCCT
>CAKNYM010028054.1:0-15491 GCA_932195095.1 Andricus curvator | reverse complement strand
AAAAAAAAACAAAATAAAAATTAGATTATTGTTATTCAGTTGCGTTTAATAAGTAACATTGGTTTAATATTTTAATAATATTACAGTTAGTTGATAGTAACATTACAGCTCGTTAAATGGAAAATTTTTGTGTTTTTGTTGTCAACAACTTCAATGTTTTGTGTTTTTTCGACTTTAGATTGCTTTCGTGGTATGATGTTTAAATCAGAATTATCGTTCGATGTTGATTGACGGAGTTTTCGATGTAACCCTCAGCAACCGATGTTGCCTTCAATCCACCGTGTTGTTTGATGGTAGTAATGTTGGCACCGGAGTCTGCAAGCAAGGTGGCAGACGTTCGGCGAAAGGCGTGACCCGTGTATGAGCTGGCATCTGGTCGATTTAAATACTCTGCGATTTGTTGAGGCATAGCACCAAATTTGTTTATGCCAATAGGTTGGATAGTACACTTTCCCTTTGCGTAATTTAAGAAGAAACGGTGGCGCGTTGCATCTTTTGGCCGAAGGGCTTGATATTTCTTTACAATATATCATAAAATTTTCCATCGACAGTAAACGATCTTGGAATTTTCGTCTTCGTATTTGGAATTTTTACGAGCAGCATTGATCCATGGGCTGTTACGTCGTTTACGGTCGTATTTGTCATTTCCTCGCGCCTGCAGGCCCCAAGGACACCGAAAATCAAAGCAACCTGTAAATAAGATTTCATTTTTATATAATTTGTAGAATTCTTCTCATGTATTTATAACCATGTGTGTGCACGCTTTTTTGAATTTTGAGGATAAAGATCTTGCTCAGCATGCTTAATATAATTTATTGATATTTTGTAACACTTACTTTTGTTGCAAGATATTGCTGGTCGAGAGCATCATTTAGAAATTTTTCCACATCTTCGCTTGTCAAAGTTTTTGACTTTTTACTCTGATATCCATCAGATTTTCTTTTTAAAAGAGCAGTTAGTTGGTGATATGATTCAATATCGATTTTTTGCTTTACATTCAATGTGCTTTTCAGTGCTTCAGTTGAGTAACGTGCCCACAGTGTTGATGGTGCTAGAGTTTTCGAGAGTTCGTCAAAATATGCAAGGAGCATGTTTTCTGTTACAGAGGTTATTTCACTTGTTTGGCACCAGGTTATAAACATATTATAAACGGAGTTATATTTTTCCAATGATTTTGGAGGCGACAGTTTTCCGGCAGCTACTTCAGCTGCAGCTCGGATTTTTAGCGGAGTACCCGGCAACTTTTTTTCTGATTCAGTATTCATATCGACTGGTCGGATGTTTGACAGCTTTTTATGAGAGTCATGAAAACAAATGTGGTCAGTTGAGTTGTCCGGTTACGCCGTGTGATAGCGCCACATGCCGTGTGAATATTAATTCCCGAACTAACTCAAGACAAGCGCTCGTAAATGATTCAGTGCGGGAATGTTACATTCCCGCACGCTACTTTCACAGTAAAGGAATCTGGAATTTTCCGTACGCTTTATGGACTCGGAATGTGGCCATTTTATGCATGTGTTGCAAAAAATAGCTTGCATCACTCGTAGGGTTAGACACGTCTACACGTGGAATTCAATGTTCGCAAGGACGAATATGGTTTTACTACTCATCCTGCAAACATTGACCTCCACGCGGTAATGACGTGTCTAGCCCTACTTCTGATGTAATATACTATTCAATTGTAAGTGCTTATTCTTAGAATTGTATCTTATGAAATTGGAAGCATTCAATATTGTATCATTTAACCCTCCGTTAGACGCAACTGGCCTGACAGGCCACCTCAAGCTGTTTTCGCTCATCTCTCGTACTACAGAGCGCACAGGGGCTTGACCTTCTTAGTATTCGTTAATCAATATAAGCTTTTTCGAAAACCTTTAATAATTTGTATGGCAGACTAGGTAAAATGTGACTGTGATCCTTCAAAGATGCCAGGTTCCCTGCACCCTAGCGGACGAAGTCGCCAACAAATTAACAAAAAGAGAAGCTTTCATAATTGAAAATTGAAATTTTACTCTCAGGGGTTTTTGGGTTGCCAATAAGGAATTTGATGTTAATTCCACACAAAAAAATGGCGGTTGCAATATGGCGGACAATTGTATTAACAGCTTTTTCGATTTCGATGAAAATCGTCACACTGGAGTCCCATGAGTCGATGATAATATATTTGTCGTCATTTTTACAAAAAACATAATGGCGGCTGCAATATGGCTGACGGTATTTTCGAAAACTTATCTCATTCCAACAAAAATCAGTATACGAAACTTTTTTGAGTCACTAATAAAGTGTTATTTATTCCAAAGGGAAAATTCATAACAAAAGGTGCAATTAAAAAAACGCAAATTCGGTGATTCTGCCTTTCAATACTCGCCATATTGGATCCACCATTTTAAGTTTTGCAATTCTAACGTCAGAATCGTAATGAGCGATCCCAAAACCCCCCGTACATTAAGTTTCAGACGAGTTAAAAAAAATCGCTAATTCTGCCTTTCCATAGTCGCCATATTGGAACAAACCATTTTGAATTTTGCAATTTCAACATCAGAATCGTAATCAGCGACCCCAAAAACCTTAAGATAACTTTCTATAACAATTATTTCTGATGTGCTTCTCGAATGAATACAGGTGGCCTGTCAGGCACATTGCGTCTAAACTAGGAAGTTTTAGGGTTGCGTCTAACGGAGGGTTAAATGATGGGTTTTTGAAATATCAGAATTTTTAAATTTTACATTTAAGCCATCTAAATTAAACAATTTTCAATTTAGGGCAATTAAATTTTTACAATTCTAACAATAAGTAAAGCATTGAAAATTGCTCGAGAAAATAACTATTGATTCTTTCATTTTTTTCTTCAATTTTACCATTTTTAAAGTTGTACATACACAATTTTTAAAGTGTCGCCCTGTTCTAAGGACAGTTTTTTTAAAATGTTAACATATTTTTAGGTGACATTCCTTTTGCTGTGGATTCAAATAGTATTGCCATTTCAATGAAGCAAAATCAGAATAAGGTAAGACACAAAAAAGCCAGAAAACTTGTGTGGAAAGTTTTATTCACAAGTAGATAATGTCCTATAATAAAATGCTCATGTATTCCACACCGATACGATATTTTTAAATCTTTTGCGACATTCGAGAATTTTCGACAATTTTTTTTAATATTTAAAATACATAAATTTTGGAATATCAAATAGCATATTCCAGAATCTTGTATGAATAAACAAAGAAATAAATATCGCCGAAATGTAATAAAGGCAAATATGATTTGTTAAATTTGAAATTGTTTTAGACACCAGTCATAAAAGGAACTGCGAATAGAAATAGAGCTTTCGGAGAACCAATAACGTCAGTGATTATTTTATGTACCTCTATAATAGTTGATAGTATAAATAAAGTGAGATTCTCACATATTCTTTCAATTACAGTGATATAAATAAGAATATCGATGATATATTCGAGTACCTTGACAAACTAAAAGCAACTACAGTGACAGAAAGCTTATCTCCAAAAACTGAGAAAAAAATGTTGGAATCGGAAATAAAAAAGGTATATCGTTAATCCAACTTGTAATGCCAAATTAAAAGAAAAAAATTGAATATTGCAAGTTTTTTTTAACTAGAGGAACCTTTTAATGAAAAATATTAAACTAGAAGGTAAATTAATGAATATCTTGTTTAATTTACAGATTATAGATTTACAAAACTCCATTAAACATCTTCAAAAGCACAACGATATTATCACAGCTCCTTTAATTCCATACGCTGGTAGAGAAATTGGCCAAAAATCTTATAATTTTACACCCTCCATAATAATTTAATGGATGAAAAGGTGAAAAGCTTTCAACTTTCTTGTATTTTTTTCATAACTTTAACTTGTATTAAATAAATAGGTAGTTTTGTCGGTTTTCTGGCCATGTATGTGATAACGTTATATATGATCACGTTTCGTCCACTTTACGTAGGGCCCCATCAGGTTAATGCAATCCAAGAATAAAAATCAGTAGTAAGCGAAGTTTCGTCACTGAGATTAGATTTTTCAAAAATTTTATATGTAATACAAGTTGTGAGCTAGTTTGTAAAATTCTTAGTTTAAAATTTATAATTTTTTACAATTTTAAAATGTTTATAATTTACAATTTGAAACTAGAAGTTTTACAAACAGACTCACAACTTTTATTACATATACAATTTTTGAAAAATTGGATATCAATGACGAAACGTCGTTATATTATATAACGTTATCAAATACATGGACAGAAAGCCGAAAAAACTACCATCATTATTTACTCAAAAACTTGGTCAAAAACCATAAAAACTTAAATTTAATTTGTATTACTTATTACATATAGTTAAAAATCACAACAAAATATGCATCAAGTCTTTTATTTTTATTTTATTGAAAAGAGTCTTTATATATCATAGTTGCTTTATATATAATAGTTGTGTACTCTTTTTAGAGTTGAGTTACATAAACGCAGCGTAAAAGACATACTCGTATGACGAGAGGACTGAAAAACTATAAATAAGGATCATTATTTTTAAATGTAGTTTAAAAAAAGTACGTTTCACAAATAAAGTAAACATTTTTGTAGAACTCTAGAATAAATTAAACCAATTATCTCGACTAATGTAAAACAATTTTAAGATAAAAGACATTTAAAAAAGTAGTAAACGTATACATGCATGTGTATGTATGTGTGTGACAAAGCTGTACAGAGTACGCGCCTATTTTTTCGATTGTTTCTTTTAATACCGAGCAAACCTCTTAGAAATACTGTTTGAGAGGTACAACATACTCAGCAGTAAGAAAGCTACAATGAATACGACACTTATCTATAAGTAACATTTTCTACAAGTTTTAGGTTGAAAATTCCAGACAACTACTTTATAAGGCTTATTATCACTTGGTACTGTTGCTTTGAATGTAAATAAAAAATCATTTTCGTATTTGTACACTTTAAAAGTTAATATAGCACACATAAATGCTTTAATGTTTTAAGCAATTGGCATACAATGTGCTTTTTCGTGAACAAATTCTAGCATCTTGTAAAATGAATGTAACTCTAACCAAATCACATGGCGAAAAAGATTACAGAAATACATTTTTTAATTGGAATAGTGTACAGTCTTTAAGCTATTACTACTGATTTGATTAAAAGGTGCGCTGATTCTGTAGAAATGAGAACGTTCAATGTAAGTTTGTTCCCAAATTGCGATGGGTTATTGCAACTCGATAAAATACATTGTTGCAATATTAGGATAATTAAAATAATGATTAAAACTTGTATCTGATCTCTACCAGTTCCATTAAAATGTTTGCTTGCTTAAATTCACGCAACATTACATGTCATGAAATAAACATCTCGATTACATTGAGGTTCCAACCAACATCGATTTAATTGCATTTAAAGGCTGGACATAATTTTTTTATCAAAATGGGCGAAGATTTAAACTCCTGTGAAAATAGTACTGACACTGATAAAAAGTAGATACTTTATATATGTGCCACTGTCCACGAAGAAAGAAACCCGACTCACAAAAAATCGATATTTAATGTTTTACACAAATGCCTTCTAATGGAGTTCCTGTGTTGGACCGCCTTTTCAATCGCTCCTCCTGTAAAATGTAGCTCCCGGGAGTTAGGTCCCTTTTTTCGCGGACGGTCACATATAGCATAATTTTTAATTCTTTCATTCGTTTGTTGAGCTATTTTACTCTCACTTTCAGTATGATGAAATGTGAATTTGTTTATCCACTTCAGTATAATATATTTACAACTCGCTTTGTGTTAAAATGTATAATGACGCGTAGATAGGTGTATGGTATGAATGTAGAGTATGTGCAAGGTTCCACATGATTTGACAAGCCTTGATACTCATATGTCAAGGCGAGGCTTCTAATTCGTATAAATTGTGTAATGATACATACATCTTTAAGGGAAAGTCCACGGAATCTTTTCTCTTACGATTAGTCTCACTGCCGATATATCAATAATAGTGCGATTTGGCAGCCAATTGTCCCAAGGGTTCTCTGTTTCTTTGACCTTCATCCTAGCAGAAGCACTTTGCTGACAATTATTACACGAGTGCTCCGTTTCTGTTAGAAACTTCTGCACATCAGGAGCGTTGAATTATCATCCAAACCCGGCGTGTAATCTACAAACCCAAGTTTGGCGTAGAATTCATGAGCTTCCTTATCCCTAGATGGTATCGTCGTGTGAACGCCAAAAGAACCTAAACGGGAAAAAGTTTCACTTCTATGTATTATAAAAAAAGACCTATGATTCATTGCCAAACAATTGTGAAATTTGGTACAAGATTTATTTTCTAAACAGAAGTCTTTTTTTCATTGAATAATTAAAATCCAAAATGGAAAACAATACCACTTTTTAGAGATCAAGGATCACTTTTGTAAGAGAGATACATTTTTAACACACTAGGGAGATAACCAATTGGACATTCAACAAACTCGCGGATAACACATTTAAAAATTATTTTTGATATATGTCGAAAGGAGGTAAAAGCGTCAGATTTTTTTCAAAATATATAACTGAACAAGCATTCTTGTACGGTGCATAATTTGCACAAAGTTTTTAGGTAGTTTTAGGGCTAAGAGGAAATGCCCATATAAATAGATATGTAAAGGAACCCACTGGGGATCCTTGCAAATGTAAACAGATTCCTATATACTGTATTATTCAGGGTGTCTAGCGAAATTTCGTTTTCAAATTCCCGGCAAATTCCCGGATTTTTCAGATCGGAATTAACGTTTCTCTCGGTTTTTCTTGTGATATATGTGTCTCAATTTCGTAGCTCATTACTCATTAAAAAAAGTACTAAAAGATACGAGAAAAGTTTATAAAGTTAATATTCTTTCATCAGGATCAGTATGATTTTGCCAAGAAGATCAGTTTAGAACAAGTTTGAAAGAAAATAGCTTGAAATGAAAAGTTAAAACATCATGTGTATCAGAAAAAGGGAGACATTGAATACTTCTGAACTAAAATTTAAAAGAAGGTAAGACGAACGTTTGTAAGCATGTAAGATATCAAAATTGTGCTGATGTTTCCTTGAATTCTGCTGAGGTCTGAACTTGAAAGAAACAAGTCGTAAAATTAAAAATCTTATATATACTTAAAAAATGCATTTATAAACGATTTTACCATTTAAAATTATTACGGCTCATTGTTCCAAGTTCAGATCTTGGCAGAATAGGGGCCGTTCAAGTATTACGTAAGCATACTTTTCCCTATTCTTGACCCCCCCCCCCCCATTGTAAGCATATTTTTGTATTACGAATATGCAACAAAAAGCATCCATTTAGACCCCCCCCCTCAGTTTTCTTATTTTTCTTGTTTTCTAACCACTGATATAAAAAAAATAAAACTATATAATAGAAAATTTTATTTTTTACCTCAATTCTTCTCGAATTTATCAATCCATGGCAAAAGAATATAAGGGTATCCGACGAAACCCAAAAAATTGAAGAAATTCGGGAGCATCTTTAAAGTATCACAAAAAAACTCGCAGGACCAATTTATGACACCCTAAAAATTTATATGCAATAGGTACAAGGGTATGGGCTAGGGTGGTCCAAAAGTTCGACTTTCGATTTTTTGTGATACCCCCCCCCAAATTTGTTCGTTTTCCGGAAAAAGAAATTCCGTGATTTTTTTTAACGTTAACCCGTGCCCCCGGCTTTTGAAAATAACATGGGGTTTTAAATGGAAAAAGCTCGATTTTCAAAAAAATGGAAAAAGAAGTACTTGCTATAAACAAGGAATGATTTCAACCTAATAACTTTTGATTTTGACACCCTCAATCCCCTTTTACTGTGCCCGAAAAATGCCCCAAAAAATGCAAAATAACGTTTTCTATCAAATTCATGCTAAAGACGGTATTTTTTTGAATTTTTTCAACGTGAATTATTTTTAATCGATAAGTGACGAGTTTCCAAGTATTTTTTAATAACTTTAAATTGTTTAAACAATTATCATTTGTTTAAAGAATATTTCCCCCTGTAAATCGTGAAAAGTCATTATCTTTCCGGACAAATTATACGAAGTTGATGAATATCAAAAGTAGTACTTCTTGTTTAACATATTTTATAATTATTTAAACAATTTGCATTTGTTTAAACATCTTTTTTCTTGAAATCGTAAAAAGGTATTATTTTCTGGAAGTAACGACAAAATTAAAGAGTGTTGAGAGCAATATATTATTGAAGGATATTTGGTAATTATTTAATTGATGACACAATTGAGGCGCCGGATGCAAGAAGGAGATATAGAATTATTTTGCTGGAGTGGGGAGGCCCCTGAGCACTTGAAACTAAAGTATTCAATTTTGATTTTTGAAATATATATCCCGAGTTAAAATTTAATTTCGCATCTTTTTCTCTTCACAAAAAAAGTTGTAGCTTTTTTATTTTTCGAATTATTTACGAAAAACTGTTTTTTTCTTTGATCAAAATATTTTGATTTTTTTCACTTCAACTCGCCACAAAATGGCAGGTTTTTGATATTTTGTAATAAAACTAAGCAAAAATATGCATTGTCATGTTCTGCGACCGATGACGTAAGCAAAAGTTTAAAATGTTTCTTTAAATAATTGTTAATAATTTATATCCAACACGGTGCATAATTCGTACACAAACAACTTCTAGCGTTTCGGGAGTCGAGCGCGTGTTGAGCAAGCAAAAACTGTCAGCTAGAAAGTTGTTCAGAAAGGTTCAAGGAAGTTTTCTGGAAAGCTTTAGCTCAATTGGAATAGTAGTTAACAAACTGTTGATGTTTTAATTTGCCGGCGTGATGGAATTTATTCCGCGTAGACTACAGCCCGGTCGGTAAACCGCTACCCCAGCGTTTTTATGTAATAGAACTTCAAAAGCTATCAGAATAATTTAATCGAACAACTTTTATCTTTTTTATGTCACGTAATATTTCTACGATCTGCTCTGCTAATCGAAAGAGACTAAACTAAACTGATATATTTTATTTTTGGTAAAGAAACAACCCACAAGCCTATATAAGTAGGTATATTTACAATTAGAGATCAGACGGAGGACACGCCGAATACAACAAAAAAATTTAGAGAGATTCCTTATTTTTAAGCCCTTTATGGTTCCTAGAAGTGGCACAATTAAAGTATTTTTATCAGAGAGGAAGAAGTATTTATTATAAACCATGATTTTCCATATTCTTCGTATTCTAATTACAAAATCTCGACGGGCTGTGAGGCACAGTTGCACCTAACGCTGGGGTAGCGGTTTACCGGCCGGGCTGTAGTCTACGCGGAATAAATTCCATCACGCCGGCAAATTAAAACATCAACAGTTTGTTATCTACTATTCCAATTGAGCTTAAACTTTCCAGAAAACTTCCTTGAACCTTTCTGAACAACTTTCTCGCTGACAGTTTTCGCTTGCTAAAAATTCGCTCGACTCCCGAAACGCTAGAAGTTGTTTGTGCATGAATTATGCACCGTCTTGCAAAAAATTATTAACAATTTTTTAAATAAACATTTAAAACTTTTGCTAACGTCATCGGTCGCAGAACACGACAATGCATATTTCTGATAAGTTTTATTACAAAATATCAAAAACCTGCCATTTTGTGGCGAGTTGAAGTGAAGAAAATCAAAATATTTTGATCAAAGAAAAAAATATTTTTTTGTAAATAATTCGAAATTAAATTTTAACTCAGGATATATATTTTAAAAATTAAAATTGAATACTTTAGTTTCAAGTGCTCAGGGGCCTCCCCACTCCAGCAAAATAATTCTATATCTCCTTCTTGCACCCAGCGCCTCAATAAACAATTTTTTCTCTGTAAATCGTGAAAAGTTAATCTTTTCTGTAAATAATGACACAATTAACGAATTTGAAGAGTAATATTTTTTCGCTTAAGATGTTTTGCAATTACTTAAACAATTAATAATCACTCAGTTGCGCCTTTTCATAGGGTAGGTGGAGAAAAGTATAGTTTTTTCAAAATTCTCATACTATGTCGCCTTCTACTCAGTATTTCCTTATCTTAGAATGTATACCATGTATTGTTTAAATAATAATAACTTGTTTAAACAATTAAAGTCAGTTGCTGTTTATGTGTTATGTGGCCAGCTATCTCACAGTCGTGAGACGTGGCCATAGGTGTGATTAACCGCGATTCTACTGGGAGCCGGTGTCATTTTCATAGATGGCAGTTGCTCCAGGGATGGTCCCGAAGGAATAACCCCTAAGCGAAGGCGTAAAAACCGTGCCGAAACCTGAATGTCACCTGGGTAAGGTGTCTTAAACGGTGACTCTGGGATGCCGGGCGACCTCTCAGAGTACCAGCCTTATCCTTGCACGCGGGGCTCTACAAGGATGGATGAACCGTTTCCCTAGCTGCTCGTGGAAACAAGAATGAAACTACCAAAACACCAAAATGTTGTAGATGCGGTTCAAAACGATCGAACGCGCAGAGCACTCGACAATGGGTCGGCAAACAATGCCGATCATCCTAGAGTTCGGGGTGCTGAAAATAATTTAGATGGAAACACGATGACGAACCGGTGAAACGCCCACATTGAGTGGACGGATCAACTCAGGGATGACGTGCTAGACAGCTACGATGCCAGCATTATCCCTGTTCGCGGAGGCTTTATGGCACGTATGCACACTCTGTGGTGCCAGAAACACCCAGAGCTTCAGCACGTTTCGCATCAGTCTTTGCGAAATCAAGCCGACAACCTCCGGAAAAATGGATATGTACGCGGAGCGCTTCCCCAACCGCTGCTTGATTAAGCTGCAGACGAAGATGAGGAAAGGACATTAAGACCAACCGCAGAAAGCAGGCACCTTCTGAGAGATGATCGAAATTTCAGTACAAGGAGAAACATTAACATGCAAATCTCTCCTAAGCACCAAGATCTGGCTGAAATGGATGCCTCTCTTCGTAGAGATATCTCGCAATAGTCCGACCTCTGGATCATCCATTGCTCAGTTTATGGTGCTGCGAGAACTTTGGCTGATTCAAATCGAAGGCTAAAACCGACGATGGATCAAAAGACCAAAAGACATTGCATCAACTGAACAAGAAGATTGGATGGGCAAGACAGAATGCGTCCCGTGTTCAATGTGTAATTGACTACATAACATCTGGTAGACCGTTCACGGAAAGGGTTCGAAAGTTCGCCCAAGAACTAAGGATCTTGAATCACACACTAAACAAGTCAAAGCTGCTGACAATCAAGCAGCATATTGTTGATAAAATACGGCTGTTATCTGACGCAAGGAGGAGAATACAGAAGAAGGAGATATGGATCAGGGAGAATCAACAGTTTCTCGCTAACCCATCGAGCCTATTCAGCGATCTCCCTGTTTCTGTAAAAAATCCACCCAAGCCCAAGGAGGTAGAGACTTTTTGGAAGGATGTGTACAAGATCCCGAAAACACTAGAGTTGAAAGAAGATACTGACAATATCATCCGCTTCAAGGAGTTTTGCGACAACCTCATAAAATCTGAGGAGGAATGTCCACCAATCACTGCCGAAGAGGTGAAAAAAGCACTTAGAGGCACGAAGAACTTTTCCGCTGCTGGACCAGATTGTATCAAGAACTTCTAGTGGACGAAGTTTACTTTAACACACCAACATTTGGCCCGCATATTCACCTCATATTTAAAGTCGGAGAAGCCTATTCTGCAGTGGCTGGTGTTAGGACGCACTATACTCCTGCCGAAAAAAAGGCAACTTGTCCAAACCAGAGAATTACAGGCCAATAACTTGTTTGAACACACTGTGTAAGATCTTTACAGCTGTTCTAAACAACAGGATTGTTCGACGAATTGAGCCTGTATGGCGAGAGATGTACGAACAACGTAGCTCGAAAAAAGGTGTAACAGGCTGTCGAGAGAACCTGCTAATTGACAGTTGTGTCTGTAAAGACGCTGCAGCCCATCAGCGTGTCCTGTCAATGGCCTGGATTGACTAACGGAAAGCTTTCGATTCAACCTCTCATAGACTTATCATCTGTCTGTTGGAAAGCTTGAAGGTACATCCACACATAGTGAGATGCATAGAGAGATTGATGCCTCTTTGGAAAACTAGATTTACTATCTCATCTAGAAATTATCGTCTGACAACGAACAACGTCACCTTCCAGAGGGGTGTCTTTCAAGGTGATACCATGAGCCCTTTGATTTTTTGCATCACACTTCTGCCTCTATCTCTCGCACTACGAAATTCTCCTGGATACCTCTGTTGCGACACTGATCAGCGCGAGCATAAGGTCACACATGTATTCTATATGGACGACCTGAAGATCTATGCCTCTGGTAAAAGCAAACTTCGAACTGCTATAAATATCGTCAAGAACTACACAGGAGTGATTGGGATGGAATTTGGTTTGGACAAGTGTGCCAAAATTAATCTGAAGAAAGGAAAGATTAATGTCGTTCCCAAGGACCATGAGCTTGTGGATATAAGTGTTATTAGACATCTTAATACTGGAGAGACCTATACATACCTGGGCGTGCCTCAAAGCCGCATTCAGGACGTAACATCAGTGAAGGAGTCTCTCCGAAGCAGATACACGCATCAACTTCGACGGATTTGGTCTTCCAATCTGTCGGGCGTTGAACAAGGTATCTGCGACTAACGTGTTTGCCGTCCCGGTTCTACTCTACTCGTTTGGGGTGGTTCAATGGACGAAGAAAGAGCTTAAGGCCCTTGATGTCACCACACGTAAGATCATGCATATGCATAAAAGCTTGCATATCAATTCAGGAACCACGAGATGATTAGCGAAGGAGCGTTCCTTTGCATGCCAGGACGGTGTCATTTCCACCTTAGCATACCGTGAGCGCATTTTATGTCAAGAAGTCCCCAGTGATAGGTGCAGAGCGTATCATGCACACGCTTGAGTACCTAGAACACCTACTATCAGGGTGTCCGACCCACGCAGGAACTACGTATATCTATAGACATAATGCGGCCCTAAGAGTGCTTTATTACCATCTTTGTCGCTGTTACGGTGTTGGTCGCGACCCTGCCCTGCCGAACGCTCCAAGGGAGATAGAGTCAATTGTCCGAAACGAGAAGTGCCAAATTTTCTGGAACTACGATTTTCGGGCAGCAGTCTCCGTTGCGCACACGAGGCCTGACATTGTTCTCCAAGACTTCGAGAAACGAACTATATTAGTGATCGAATTCTCGGCTCCGTCCGAATACAACATCACTGCAAAGGAGAAAGAAAAAGAGGAGAGGCATCAAGACCTTAAAAGAGAGCTGCAACGACTGTACCCAAAATATTCGGTGCAAGTAATTGTCCTTGTGATAGGTGCTCTCGGAGGTGCGAAACTATCACTGGTTCGTAACCTTAAAGCCATACCCGCGTGCCAAAAATATGCCAAGGCAATTGCGAGATGGATGCAGAAAGTTGTCATCCTTGGGTCCCCAGATAACAATCATGCGAGGCACGCGGTGCGTGTAGGGTGCGGTGCATATGCGTCGCATTTTGTCAGAGGCACGTACGTGCGAGGCTTATGTGTCGCACAATGCGAGAGGCACGTATGTTGGAGGCATATGCCTCGCATTTTGTGATAGGCATCTATTTATACATATAATGTCATTATAAGCCCATTTTTTGATGACAATAATGTAAATTATTATTATTGTAGAAATAATTAGTGTCAATAATTTACTGCAGAAAAAAATATGAAAAACAACAAATCACAAATTAAACATTTTAAAATTATTATTATTATTATTATACCATTAGGCCATTTACCTTTCGAGGTAGGCATGACTTGCTCAGTTGGAAAATAGTAGTGTGTATATGGGTATATAGGTATAAAGTAGGTAATGTGTTGAAATTACTTTTACAGTTTTTCAAATATTTTAAAATTAATTTGACCATTATTATATTAAAGGAAGTTTGTAATGTTCCCGCGTGATCTCGTGGTTGGAATAAACTTCAACATGGCGTTTTTTTCTGTTGGTTAGGCTAGGTCGTTCGTGATCAGTTGTTTATGGTGAAGTGTGACGTGTTTTAATCACGGTCTGTGAATTTTGTTGAAAAAAACGTTTAAAATTGGTAGAAAATCTGACAGTTCATTTAATTAATATTTATTTTTAAAGTCTTGTGATCTGACATGTGTTTTTTTTTCACTTTCACAAGTCGAAGATTGTCTTTTTATCGCTACTGAAATTACGAGGTTTATAACCTCCATATCAGTAGTGGTGAATTTTTAGCTTTTATATTTTTCTAATACTTGACACAATTTGAAAAAAAAACGAGTGTTTTTTCCAATTACCTTAAGGTATACCTGAATTACAAAGTACTACAGTGTAATTTTACAATGTAATTTTACGAGACGCATAAAGCTCGCTTTTCACCGTCACGCGTGCGATCTTCACGACGTGCGAGCGATATGCGTCGCATATGATGACGCATCTGCGTGGCGCGGTGAAGGCATGCGTGCAGGATTAATCCGTACGCATGCGAGCGGTACCGCACGCACTGTGCGCGCATTTTGTTATCTGGGTCGCTTCGTGTCCTCAAGACACACGAGGGTTTCGCCGGCCTGTCTTTGTGATTTCGTCGTTCCCTGTGACCACCCATCTCACGGTTGTGAGAGGTGGCCATGGGTGTGATTTACCGCGGTTCTACTGGGGGCTATTGTCATTTTCTTTTAGATGGCAGTTGCTCTCAGTTATTCTTTAATTTAGAGCATTGAAAATGATGGCGTGGATAAATATTTTTAAACCATACTCTCTTCAATTAATAAAAGTTAAAAATGGCAAATTCTCTACTTTAAAGGCAGTTAATATAAAGTTGTTCAATTCAATAGTATGAAGAGCTTCCTTTTTATACGTGTAAATTATTGAGAGTTGGAATTAAACATTTTTTAAGCTTCAATTTTAAAGAGTTTTAAATTGAAAAGCGTTCCACTTTGAGTGCTTTAATTTGCAGTTTATTTTCGATTTGATTACAGTAAATTAAAAAAGTCAGCTTCAAGAGTTTGAATTTTTTAATTTCAATGATTATAAAAATCTTTTTGTGAGTCGGGATATGACTAAGAATTTTCTTCTTCTATTGTAGCCGCAACCCTGTAAAAAATCAGCCCCAGAATACGATCGGAAAATTAGAAAAAAATTTTTTTTCCCAAAAGCCGTGTTTATAAATTTAAGAAACTTATTATCGACAAAAACAAATATCAGAAAGAAGAAAGGAAAGAACAGTACAAGAAATTTCTCCGAGTTTGACTTTTATGCTAGCATTAGTAAAAAAATTGCCATGGTTTGGTTAGTGAATTTCAAATATTTCTCAGCTTCCGATTGGCTGGTAATAAATCGACAACATTCAACTTGATACACGCTTTTACGTCAGGCGGTTAGGCGCTCGGACTTAAAGTTAGAGATCCGGGGTTCAATCCCTTAGTTGGTGCTTCTGGAAATTTTTCTATGCACTTTCACTGAGGTTCTGGTGGTTCGGATTCGACCTTAAGTTGTAG
>CAKNYM010028053.1:0-10003 GCA_932195095.1 Andricus curvator | reverse complement strand
TTCATAAATTAAAAATGTTACGTAAGCGGGTAAAAATAGCCCCCCCCCGGCCGCTTAAAAAACCGGCCAAAACGAAACCGGACCCCCCCCCCCCCTTTTTTTAATGTTACGTAATATGTAAACGCTTCCTAATGTGATATGTAACAGTTTTTAAAAAATGCGACAGGACAGTTCTCAAACTTGTAAGGCAGATCTTTAAAATGAATGAATTTTTTCATACTTTAATAATGTTTGTTAGTGATGACATATTGTAATTATACTTACATGCGGAAAATAAGACAAGCACTTGAAGGCCAACGGAAATTTTTTTTTGAAAAAGACAAGGAGGCTAACCGAAGGGCAACATCGTGTAATGGAATGCGCGCTCGTTGAGTGGATAAAACAGAGAAGGAGCCAGGGCTTGACGATAAATGGACCGATGATCCGAGAGAAGGCTTTCATGATGAACGAAGAACTTATAAGAACGGAGAAAGAGGCACACAAAAAGAAAAAAGCTGAGCAAAAAGAAACTGAATCGACAGAGTCTGATAAGGGAAATCAGGAAGAAAATGATCAAAGCTTTAAATTGAATATACATGCGAAAAAATTGAAAGCCAGCGTGGACCGGTTAGCAAAGTTCAAAGCCAGACATGGGATGCGAGAGGTAAGACTGGCTGGAGAAAAATTATCTGCAGACACTGAATCAGCTGACAACGCACAGTCCGAAATTAGACAATTTCTTGTCGACAATGGATACTCCTTGGACAACGTGTATAATGCGGACGAGACTGGAATTCTCTACAAATCACTGCCAGCCAAAACGCTTGCATTTTCGGAGGAAAAACGCGCGTCTGGGTTCAAAGCAAATAAAGAAAGAGTTCCGATCATGAATTGTGCCAACGCTACCGGATCACACAAATTTTCACTTCTTATGATAGGAAAATCTGCCAAACCGAGATGTTTTCGAAATTTCGAATTGCCAGTAAACTACGCCAAACAAAGTAGATCGTGCATGACCGGTAAGACATTCTTAAATATTAAAAAAATTTATTTAAAACGGTCGCCAGGGTAATCAACATTACCTTTTGAACTGACAGTAAGCGAAAATGTACGCTACGTTTTTTAGGTGAAAAAAATTATTTTTCCGTTTTGTCATATTTTTTACTTTATGACTCTAATTCATAATTCACGACCAATAGTAACTTAATTACTTTTATTAATTAATTATTAGTATAATTCTTAATAGTAATTCACGAGAACAATTTTTTGTAAATTTGTTTGACAAAAGCCAATTATTTAATAAAAAATATCTTATTCATTTGCACTTTTAAAACATTCAATCTTCCGACAGTTTTTCGTCTCTCTACTTTTCATGATTATTATTATTATTATACCATTAAGCCATTTCCCTTTCGGGGTCGGCTTGACTTGCTCGGTTGGAAAATAGTAGTGTAAAGGTGGGTATATAGGTATAAGGTAGATAGGTATATAGGTGTGAGGTATAGATATTTTAGATTGATCTGGAATTCTTGTGTTATTTATTTAAATGACACGTTCATTCCGCAACACTGCTCCGACCCAGGTTGCTGATCAATCTCTCTAGCGATCACCCCAAGTGAAGAGTCTCACAAAATTGGTACGTGTTGTTCCCCACTTGGGCCCATTAGTATCCAAGGTCTTTGTTTCAGGTCTTTGTTTTCATTTAACCTCTGCATGAATCCTCTTCGCGCCGGTGAGCTTCTTTGCCAACAGGTAAGGATGTCTCTCCTGAGTTGGTCCGACCATTTAAATCGATGTTCTCGCGTTTGTCCCGGGCCATTGCCTGGTCGTCGCCTCGGTTCGGTCCTATTGCCACTCCCAACTGAACCATGGCCTCCATCCGAGAGAGGCCTATTGTGGGTGCCAGTGAGCGATACTGGTGTCATAACCGTATAATTCATTGCATTGGGGAGTTAGCTCAAAGCAACGTGGCTGACTGCAAGAGCCGGAGCTCTCGGGCGATGGGGTCGCCACATATTATTATTATTATTATACCATTAAGCCATTTCCTATTCGGGGTAGGCGTGACTTGCTCGGTTGGAAAATAGTAGTGTGTAGATGGGTATATAGGTATAAGGTAGATAGGTATGTAGGTGTAAGGTATGGATATTTTAGATTGATCTAGAATTCTCGTGTTATTATTTGTAAATGACACGTTCGCTTAGCAACACTGCTCCGACACAGGTTGCTGGTCAATCTTACTAGCTATCACCCCAGGTGAAGAGCCTCACAAAATTGTTATGTGTGGTTCCCCACTTGGGCCCATTAGTATCCAAGGTCTTTGTTTCAGACATCATTCACTCTATTGTCACTCTGTATACAAACTATTTGTCGCCACACTTTTCTGTCCTGGCATACTACTGTAGCTTCCTTCACGTTCATGCATTTTTTCATGCAAGCTCTCGTGTTTCTATGACTTCTTATGTCTCTTCGGATTAGTGTCTCATTCACAGATTCTAACCATATATATATATCCAACGTTATAAAATGTTTACTGTATTAGATTTGATTTCAATTTTAAGAAAATATTTAAATTTGCACTGTTTTTACAATATCTTCTTTAAAAATTAACAAAACGTCTTCATCCTGGCTCACTTTATACATAATCCTGATAGCTTCCAATCTATTTGAGAGAAAAAATTTTAATTGATATAATTAACACCAGAAGAACTTAAGATCGGTACTTTACAGTACTATTTTATATGCGTAAATATAATCGAATATCAATTAACTTTGATAGTATCGCACATGAAACTATCAGATTTTCCTCCCTCTGATTCTCGAATCAACAATAAAAAGAAGATAAAGTAGAAAAAAGTAGATTTTTCGATAAAAGAAGAAAATTCCCGATCCTAAATAACATTCCCGGATTTTTACGGATTTGCCGGTCCACTAGACACCCTGTTAATATATTATTTCTATTACATTCCATTTTTAATAAACTTTACTACTATTTTGTGTTTACTCAGTGGTGGCTGCCGTAAATAAATACAGAGAAAACAAGGGATTCAAATACGCTAGGATGTCTTAGGGACGTCTTTAAGACGTCCAGAATTCTTTAATCTATCTCTTTATAATTACAAAAAAGTTATTTTCAAAGATAAATTTTCAAACCATCATTGATACAAAGTTTGAAAACCTATTTAATTTCATTTTCCTGGAAAAATAAAAAAATCTCAAATCTGAGAAAATGAAAAAAAAATTTTTGTACATTGTTATGTAAAAACTCGTCAAAAATAATTTTAGGAAAAATGCTGCCTTACAAATATTCAGACTTAATTTTGTAAACGTAGATCTTAGAAGCCATTTTAATAATTAATTCTTTGAGACCATCTCCACTATTTATGGCGGCCACTGTTGAACAAAGTTAAAATAGACGAAAAACGATTGAATATTTTTCCCTTACGGACAGAATGGTTTTCAAATTGTTCTTGCAAGATCTCAAAATAGCTAGAAGTCTTTGCGAAATTATTTTAAAAAATTCAAGTCACGGTTCTTTGCGTGCTAAATAAGATAAGATAGAAGAACAAAGAAATAAGATGTTCTCGAACAATTGTACACATTTTTACACATGGATAAAATAATTCAAAATTTCATTTTTGTATACTTTTTTGTATAAACTGAACTAAGATAAATAATTTTATTATTATATATTTCTATTTTATCCTGTCAAAATAGATTCCAAGAAATTTAGGTAGTTTTAAAAGTGAAAAAGAGAAGGAAAACTTCTATATCCTTGAAACTTAAGTTACAGATATTTTGAAAATTGTTTTTCTGATATTGGAAATTCAATACCAGATATATGTGTAAAAAGAAGTAATTAAAAATGTTTCTATTTTCAGTGAAAGTATAAACTGCTCCACTGATTCCCACGAAATTATTTGCTCTAATCCAATAAATATACGTAAACATTGCAAATGAATATACCGTTATTTCCATATGATGACAAAACTTTCCATATGTGCAGTCATATCATCAATCGACGGTTCTTGATTAACTTCTAGTCGGCATTTCTTCATACCTTCTTCACCTCGTCCATGCACCTTTCTTTTTAGATGGTTAAGGTTTGTATTATTATCATCTTTTGATATCATATTGAGACGGTCCGTTCTATGTTCATAATTATAATGAAATTATAAAGTTCCGGGCGAATATTTGTATTGGTACGCCTCTGACTCATAAGTGAACAAGCAGGTGTAACGAGGGGAGGATTCAAGAAATCATCAGATCATACGATCGATTGCGCGCGCCATCAGCTGATAAGTAGGGGTAGCGTGGGACCAATGCACTTTATAAATATCGATCCCAGTATCGGTACCAAAAGACTTCCGACTCGACCCTCTGCGAGGAAGGAGCCTCTCTTAACCGATAATAATTGGTCTACCTGTCATTGAAGATAGAATTTTAAATTGAATAAGCGTCATTGAAAGGACGCCACCTCTAACGGATTCTTCTACATAAATTAAAACTTCGTTGACTAATCTATCCAAATTCATGAGAATTTGGATAGTTAGACGTAAGTTTTTGGGTTTCAAAATTTTTTTTATTATTTTATTAGGGTAATGCAAAATTTTGTAACGACTTTGAAATCCACAAATCTGTGGAGACCTCGTTGTGCATGTCTGCATTTTAATGTGGGAATTAAATGTATGATAATTTAATTTGTGCAAATTTTATTGTAACGACTTTGAAATTTATCTCAAGATAAAGACCTCGTTGTGCATGGTTGCACTAATTATTGAAGTTCAAATGGGAAATTTTACTTTTAGTTTAAAGAAAAATGAAACCAGAAAATAATTCGTAACGACTTTGAAATTTATCGTATGATAAAGACCTCGTTGTGTGAAGGAAATTTTGGTTTTTGAATTAAAACTGGAGGAGAATCCGACTTGCTTGTTTTTAAATGAGAGTGATTTTCTAAATCAATTCAAATAATTCTAAAATACGCAATCATCTCTCCCTTGAGTGAATCCGCAATCTGTTTTTTTTTTTTAATTTTAAATTTGGTTATAAAATGTTTAGGGCTAATTTTAACGTCCTACCAGTATTGGAGTCAACTTTTATAGTTGGTTGCAATTTACTGGACAGGAAAAAGTAAATGCATTTTGAACGAATCTCTCAATGAAAATAAATATCATTGAGATAAGTTCAAAATTGCAACAGAACTATTACTAAAAATTCTATAATTTTTAGTAAATTAAAGATCATTAATGATAATCGGCCAACTACAATTATGATTAAATTGAGAAAGTTAATAAATGCAGAATCGATCCCCGGTTAAATAGACGATAATGTAACAATATTCCTCCATCCTGCAAAATAATATATTCTATTGAAAAGGTTTATATATAAAGGTTTACATTTATTACTGAAAACTTTTATGTATACTATGGTTATCTCGTGAATATTGAACAACAGTTCCCTCTAGTAGTAGCGCCTGTTCTTTAGCAAAACTTCTAGTAATTTTTCGTAGCTAGTTTAAAAAAATGTGTTCGACACTTCAACACTTTGTTCTTACGAAAATACAATAGAGAAAAATTCAAGAGGAACAAAGATTGAAAATTAAATAAACCACAGAATATAAAAATGTTAATTTCTGACTTTAAAAAAAAGTACTTTTATTAGTAAATAGATTTTGATTCCTTATTCTCATCAATTTTTCAAACTTAAATGCGAACTGAGTTAAGAGAACCCAATAATAAAATCGATCTATTTTTGGTTGAAAGTTCATTATTTTTGGTTAAAAAGTTTACTATTATATTTATGGTTGTGAATTCCTATTTTTTGGTTAAATATTATATTATATGTTTAAAAACTGACTTTTTTTGTTGAAAATTCTACAATTTTGTTAAAAAGTCTTTCTGCTTGGTAGAAAATTGAACTATTTGGTTGAAAATTATCTTTTTTGTTCAAAATTTGTATTTTCTGGTAGAAAAGTCAACTGTTTTGCAGAAAATTCGTCTCTCTGGCTTGCAAATTCCACTTGAAAACCCAACAATTTACTTGGAAAACCAATATTCTGTTAAAAAGTAGTATTTTTTATGAATTCGGGGGTTCTTCATTTCAAATAAGAATATTTTTTTTTGTTAAAATATCAAATATTACATTTTTCGTTGAGAGTTCATCTTTTTCGGTTGAAAATTCTACTATTTGGTTAAAACTTGAACAAAATTGTTAAAAATCAACGTCTTTAGTTGAAAACTTGTCTCTTTTGTTAGAAAATTGATATTCTCGTTTGAAAATTCCTATTTTTGTTTGAGAATTCAATCTGAGAGATTTAAAATTGAATTTAACACAGTATAAACATTTATTTTATTGAAAAGAATTTATTCTCCTTTTTTCGTAAAACAACCTCCTTATTTACCCTGTTTTTATGGTATTTTGGCCTGTGAAGCCTATTAGTAGTTTAGAAAATATTTAAAATTCGTATCATCAAAAGGATTCTCTTTCAAACCGTCGTTTTTTCTAATGTTTTGAATTCTTGTGTATGCTTTTTTTTAATGAATTGAAATCATGTAAAACAGGGGCAAAAGGGGGAAATGGGGTCAAAATGGTTGATTTTAGTTTTTTGGGGGATTATTCAAATTCAAGGTAGCGGCAAAGGGGATTCGGTAAAAAAGGGGACTACTATAATCCCTTGCAATTATGTAAAATTTAAATAGCTAAATCAATTTACATTGTTCTACCTTCAACTTTATCTTGGGTATCATTTTCTTCCTGAGAATCCACCACTGAATAACGCCTATCCTCTTCATCGTCACACTTGTCCTTCGTAGATGCTTCCCCGCCGCTGTGTTTAGGCTTTTCATGTTTTTCCTCAATGTCGCGGTTGCCTTTCGAAGAATCCTTGACTGCATAACGCCTATCGTCATCGTTGTGGTACTTGTCCTTCCTAGATTTTTCTTGCTCGCTGTGTTTAGGCTTTTCACGGTTTTTCTCATCTTCGTGGTTGTCTTTCAAAGATTCCTTGACTGCACAACGCCTATCGCCGTGGTGGTACTTGTCCCTAGACTTCCCCCTGTCGTTATATTTATGCTTTTCACGTTTCTGCATATCGTCCTGGTTGCCTTTCGAAGAATCCTTGACTACATAACGCATATCGTCATCGTTGTGGTACGTGTTCTTCATAGATTTTTCCTGGCCGTTGTGTTTAGGCTTCTCGCTGGTTTTCTCATTTTCGTGGTTGTCTTCGGAAGATTCCCTGACTGCATAAGGCCTATCACCGTCGTGTTACTTGTCGTCCTTAGACTTCTCCCTGCCGTTATGTTTATGGTTTTCACGTTTTTCCCGATCGCCGTATTTGCCTTTTGATGAATCGTTGGCTGCATAACTCCTATCGTTATTGTCATGGTACCTGTCCTTCGTAGAGTTTTCGTGGCTGCTGTGTTTAGGCTTTTCGCGTTTTTTCTCATCTTCGTGGTTGTCTTTCGAAGAATCCCTGACTGTATAACGTCTATCGCCGTCGCGATACTTGTCCTCCCTAGATTTTTCCCCACCGCTGCGCGTAGGCATGGCGCTTTTTTCGTCAATGACATGGCTTCTTGAATATTTAGCTGAATAACGCCTATCATTATCATATTTTTCCTTCGCAGACTTTTCCCCACCGCTGCACTTGGGCATGTCGCTTTTTTCGTCATTGATGTGGCTTCTTAAATCTTTAGCTGAATAACGCCTATCTTCATCATATTTTCCCTTCGTAGATTTTTCCCCGCCGCTGTGTTTAGGCATTTCACGTTTTTTCTCATTGTCGTGGTTAGAACTCCGTGAGACTGAACAACGCCTATCATGTTTGTCCTTAACTGGATTTTCCTCTACAATAATGAAACATTTATATTATTGCAAGTTCAAGTTAATAAAGAGGCTTGATACTTTAAAAATTTCCTTATTTAAAAAAATATACATCATACCTTGAATTGTCTTGTCCTTCGAATTGAAAAGGCTTCGATCAACACGCTTGTTGTCTCTGTGTTTGTTGTCCTTTTGTGTGATTGGGGAGAGGAGAATGTTCGACGTAAGATTGTGATTTGCAATATTTTCCTTATTTGCGTTGTTTTTAGTACAAGGCAGAATAGACTTATATGTTTTTTGAGTGCTGGGCATTTGATTTTTGATACCTTGGCTAGAATGGGTTAGGTTTTCTGAAATAAGAAAAGTGAATATTTATAATGTATCTCTTTTGATATTTGATTGTGTGTGCATTATTTTCACAGGCAAAAGCTTAGCCCAGGTACGCTTATAGAGTATATAAAAGTAGTTTTATACAAAACAAAAGTCCGCAGTAAAAATATTCCACTCTGGATTATCTCATATTTGCGTCGCAAATTAGTTATTTACAAGTTCGAAAACTTGAAAGAAGATTTAAAAAAAGCTTTTGAATACTTTATAAACATGTCAAACGACTTCAGCAGGTTTCTAATTTCTAATTTTTCAGAGTTTTCAGAAGTTAAACAATAGGGTGGGTCGAAAATAAATGCTCCTGGGATTCGAAATCCCCACATTGCGGAGAAGTAGCGTATTAAGATCCTAAAAAAGTATAATTAATTTGGAATCGATCGATATGCAGCTTGTGGTTACCCGCACTCGAAAAAAAGGTTTACAAAAACTTCTTGTTTGCAGAGTATTTAATTTTCTTGAGTTTCAATTGTTTAAAGTATTGATTTTGGTATTTAATGAATTTATCTTTATAACTTGTGGTTTAAACATTTTTCTGATCATGTGTGGGCTTTTTAAACATAGAAATACTCTAGAAAAAAAATCCACAAGACCCAAAAGTTGAAATAAGAATTACAGTAATTTGTCAAAATTTGGAATTTGCTATTTAATAGAATTATTTTCTTCGCTTGTTATTTTAGAATTTTTAGAGCATGTGTGGAAGTTTTGAACATAGAAATTGCGATAGATGGTTTATTCCACCTCGTCAATGGCAGTTCGGTAATCGTGTACCGTATACACATGTATATACGTATCCGTATACGTATATACATGGGTACACGTATATGGTTTATTTGCAAACCTGGGCGCCAGCCAGGACCCTTGAGCGAAATAAAAGTAAAATACAATCGATGGCCCGGCAAAATTTCTCAAAGAAAGTAAAAATACAAGATTTTATATGAAACCTGAAAGCCTAGAAGAAAGAAAAGCTAGAAGAGCAAGAAATCACAGGGGTGGTTCTTAAAAAAAACGCAACGGCCAAATCTCAAAATTTTACAGTTTTAATTCGAATTTTTATTCAGTTCATCATTATTTCCCGACAATTTTACCGCGCTTGCCCTTTTGAGCCCTGAGCGGAGATGATGTAGGCAATGTGAGGCGAGGCCACGTGGCCAACTGAACCGGAAGTACATCAAATAAAGAAAAGAATCACAAAAATCTACAAAATTAAACGCTAAGCACTGACTCGACTTCCCTAGCAGAAAATAAAAATGATGGAAAGAGAAAAATAAAAAGAACTCTTAATGTGAAGGGCCAGCGAGGCAATGGGTCGGAAGGTAGGGCAACCCCACCGTACAATCCTCCGATTGCGTCGCCTGCCGAAATATAAAAAGGGGTACCTTAAACATTTTTCTTTTTGCAGGGTAATCCAATAAGACAATAATCCAAGTCAATAAGCCAAATCCAATAAGCCAGATCCAATAATCACATCAATCTCAATCAAAATTTTTGTTTTCCAACGCTAGATACTCTGGATTCAAAGTGTCACTCGTGTCTCCCAACCGAGACCAAGAACGTAAGTGAACGTCTCCATGCGACGCACCAAGACCGTGAACTCGAAGGGTGCTCGCATGAAGGCGTATTCACAACCTCGAGTCAGCGCAACTATCGGTAAAGCTATGAACTAAAGTTTCGTCGTTGACTAAAGGTGTGACAATATTCCCTGACAATATTCGCGCAGCATTAACATAAATCCTATCGACACCTAAAATCACGATTTCCACACTAAATCCTAAAGCTTACATAGAAAAACGACGTTTACCGAGTTTCAAAC